>RJWH01001283.1:11938-153539 GCA_004363575.1 Solenodon paradoxus | reverse complement strand
AACTTTGTCTAAAGTTGGCCACTCTTTTGTGTTTGAAATGTATGGGGGGAGTTTTTCAACTAGATTATGAATTGTTTGAGAATAGGGACTATGCTGTTTTTGTCAGCATTATCTCCCCAGCACCTGGTATAGAGCTCAATACATTCTAGGTATTCAGAAAAGGTTTACTGCATTATACACTGGTTCAGTAGAGAGCTTCACACTGTTCTGGTATAATGTCACTTGGTTTTTATTTATTTATTTTGGTTTTATTCCTTTGGCCCTGGAGTGAGAACCTGGGTCCTCGGGCCTTACTTGATCCACATCTCAACCACCTGAGGGCACATCCTCCTTTAGTTTTTAGGTTTAAAAAAAGGGAGAAGGGCTCATAGGGCTTTCTTTAAAATTTTTTAAAATTATTTTTCCATTTAGAGAAATAACACCCATTTATGCAGAAACAAAGTACAGATAAACTAGAAATAATTATCAACTACAGTTCCGCCACCTAGAGAATACCTCTGTTAACATTCTTCATATTTCTACCTGGTCTTTTATCTAGGTATGGTTGTGTGTGTGTGTGTGTATCATGATTTTAATATTGATACTCCTTTTAAAAATAAAATAATTTTGTTATACTGTTTCATAACCGGCCTTCTGCACTATTTATGACCCTTTTTCATAGCAACAATTATTTTTATTCGCTTTTAATATCTTTAATATTTTAATCTTTTTATGTTTTCCTCAGTATTTTACTCACTTTAATAGTAATCCACTTCAGAAGTTGTTAGCTTAAAAAAAAAAAAAAGGTAGTTTGAAGTAACACAGAGAACCCATTACAGGTATTTATAGCTTAATAATTTTTTCTCCCATTCCTCTCATCACTTCCAATGTGTGTCAGGGAAAGGACTTTTCCTGTGCTTTGAGAGGTGTAGAGATGCTTCGTGCTCAGTGTTGCAGTAGTGTGTTAACTGATTATAATTTCTTCTCTCTTTACCCCAGTAAACAGTGGAGGCAAGACAGCCTTGAGTGAGGAGTTTGCACAGGTGTATTCCTTGGCAGATGGGATTCGAATATGGATGGTAAGATTTTCCTTTGCGGGTGACTTTTTATATATTTCGAGTTTTCCCACCATGATACCAGGGAATCAAGGTAAGTAGCTCTCTTCTCAAGAATGTATTTTTTTTTAAACTTAAGCTCAGTGATGTTAATGCCAATAAAATAATGTATACCCTTGAGGTTATAATTCATTGTTTATTCAGAATGTTCATAGTAAACAGGGTTCAGCTGAATCCCCTTAACACTCCTTAGTAATCCTACAGGTCACTCTGTGGAACTGCTGAGACTAGGGCCATTGCTTTCGATACTGGGCAGCCATCCATGGTCTTAGGCAGAAGAGAGGCCTGTGAAGCCTGTGCTCTAGAAGAGTGCTTCTACAGCATTGCCTGTGACAGTAAACTGCAAGAGTCAGCGCTCCTTGAGCAGGAGCATGACAGAAGGATTGCTACGGGACCATGTAATACTGTGTTAAAACAGATTCAATTATGAAGTTGAGTTAAACCTGTTAGCACGGTGGTTCTTCCAAACATGGCGATGGCGGGGAAAGAGCTGGTCACGGAAGAACGCATGCGCACGTTCCTGTGCGGTGCGCCCGTGTGGCCGGAGAAGAAGGCCCCTGGACGCCGTCCACCTCGGTGCCAAGGACCGGGCTTCGAGACCTGCAGCCAGGGGAACAGCCAATATGAACAACTAAATAAAATACATGGATGTGTCTTCTTCCTCGCTCTGCCTACCTCCCTGCCTGCCTGCTCTCCTTTATCCTGCTGCACCTTTCCTTAAGAACAGAAAAAGAAAAGCTTTCTGTTCCTTATAGAAAATTAAAAAAAAAATCTGTGTGTGCCTGTGTATGTGTGTGTAGTAAAATCAAAGAAATACAGGAAAATGATAACCAAATTCTGAATTGTTTTTGCTTTTTCGACATGGAGATGAGTACCTACATATTATTGTTATTTTTTTAGGAGAAGGAAACAGGCCTGCGAGAAGAGAGAGTATGAAGCATTTTATTTCATGTTTTTAGTTCATTTTGGTTGTTCCACCCAGTCTGGGTCACAAACTCGAATCCTTAGGCTTTATGTAGACTATCCTGGAGCCGCAGACTTAACACTTGACCCAGCGTATTCACATGCATCTTAGAAATTGTGTAACAATTGAGAAAAAATTAAATAATTGGGTAGAGGATGGTTAATTAAAACCAGGAGATTAACTGTCATTTATGATGAGTATTGTTTCTGCTACTTAGAAGATAACTTTGTGATTGATGTGAATGGTGAACAGAAGATGGACTTTAGAACTGTTTCCATGTTTCTAATTTAGGTGCCTTAGTGGGAGGTAAAAACATTGACTAGAATAGGAAAAACAATCTTGGGTCTGGGAATGAGGTGGCATTCAATTTGGGACCTATTGAGCATGAGGACTTCTAGGTTATCTAAGACATCCAGCTAGAGAATAAATATGAAAGAATCTAACTGGCTGGTGCTTCGTGGAAATGCCAAGGCAGGCATAAGATAACTTCAAATCATTGCTAATACCTTTTTAAAATGTACGAGTTTATTCAGGAAAACACAGTATCCACAATAATTAGAGCATAGTTTGTGCCCAATATACATTGACTAGATAGAGGGAGACCAAATGAAGAAATCTCAAAAGAAACTCAAAGGCCTCAAAATTGCAGGAGGAGAATCAGAAGAGGGTGTTGACAGAGAAACCTAGACGATAGTAGCAGTTTAAGAAAAGTGTCCGGTATTCAGCTATCACAGGCAGTTGTAAAAAGTAAAAACGATTTGGCAATTGACTAGACAAATTATAGATCATGCTTCTGGGTTAGCAAAGAACAGAGTTGGACAAGACACCACCCTTCTCTTTGAGACCTTAGTCTCTCACATCACCCAGGGTCACCTTCCTGACCTGTCAGCACTGTGATCTTTGCCCTAGCTGGTACTAAGAGCACCATTCCCAGCTTGGCATCCTTTTAGAGGTGTTTCCTCATTCAGAGTAGAATGGAGAGTCTTGTTGGTTTGTTTTTTAAAGGAAAGGTATAGAAGGAATGAAGGCAAGTAGGCAGGCAGGAGGAGAGAGGATGAAGAAACAATGTGGACTGCGCTCCAGCTGAAGGCAGTTGACCAACCACTACTCTACCAGGACACGCCAAGTGATTATATTTTGATCCAGTATCTGCAGCATACCTTGTATGTGACTCTAACAAAACCCTTCACTTTTTGAGACCTCAACTTATTTATTTGTACAAGGTCAACTTTAGCTCAGAGCCCCTCCAGCCACCAGTGTTCAAGAATCTTTTAAATTACAAGCTCATGAGTACAGGCCTCTCCCAGATAGCATGTAATCGAAAAGAAGGTAGCTTTGTAGATACACTTTTAGACAGCTTAAAGCCAGAATTACTTCTGTGACAAACAACAGCTCAGCCCTGTGTCCTCAGTAGCTAAACAATAACTGTAGTTCCACATGATCTCAAAGCAGGGTGCTCTTGAAGTAGTTTGCTGTGACTACAGCCCTTGTTATTCTGTTGAGGCAACATAATTATGTGGCTGCAATCCTCCCCCCAGTTAGAAATGAAGCAGAAGTCCCTGATGAACCTGGGGAATGAGGCAGAAGAAACACATGGGTCCGCAGCAGCAGAAGTGAACCCCGAGGATCTGGGTAAGTGTGCTGTTAAACAGCTGTGTTCACTGGGCCGGCTGTGTCCCTTCCCCAGAAAACCATGACCTGTTTCCTCTAGGCGATGTAGCATAGGCACAAAGCGTAGTTTCCAGAATGTGTGCAAATGGAAAAATGCCACAGGGCCATAGGAGTAATTGACATAATCCAAATGGAGCATCTTTCTAATTAACTTCTCTTTGGGGACATCAGATGCTTTTTTTTTTTTTTTTAAAGAAATGTGCAGGCAGGAAGAGAGGAGGAAGAAGCATTTATTTTATTTAATTGCTCATCTTGTTTGTTCTTCCCAGCCCTGGGACACAGCCCAGGTCCTTGGGACGTGTGTGAACTGAGCCTGCCGAAAGTGGCTGACCTAACCGCCACTCCACCAGGGCACACCATCGGGTGCTTTTTGAGCAACTTTGTATTCTATTTTGAAATTCTGCTCACACTGAATGAATATTCAGTGAAATTAAAGAATTCTTAATTTTTAATGATGATTGTTTTTTGTTGTTTAGAGAAATATGCTCAGGTTTTTCAAGAAATAATGTGATACCTGGGAATTGCATAGAAATAATCTAGGAAGTAGAGAGTGGGCGAGGGTGAAACAAGGCAGCCTGGGGTTGATGACTCTTGAAGCTGGTGAGGATACATAGAAAGGTCCTCATATTATTCCTTTTTCTTTCTTTCTTTTTTTAAATGAGGAAGGCAAGCAGACAGGAAGGAAGAAAGAAAGAGGAAGAAGGATTTATTTCCTTTTGGTCCACCCTCCTGCCCCCAACCCTGGTCCACCCACCACCCCCAGCCCCGGCCTCAGAGCATGAATCCCAGTCCTTGAGCTTTACTTGGTCCACACCCTAGCTGTCTCAGCCACCAGACAGAGCCTCATACTGTTCCATGTCCTAAGCATCCACAATAAAACTTTTTGTAAAGTGTGCTGATAGCGCAGGAGAGATTATGATTGGTATAATGAGACAAAGCTTGGTTCTATTTTATCAATAGATGCTATAGTATATCACTGTATTACTGGAAGTATTTCTCCTCTGAAGTTAAGTTTAAATACTTTTCTGTCCAAAAGGAAGCAATATGTTTAATTTTGTTTTTTGGTTTGTTTTTGTCCCTTATCTCTCTTTTTGTATTTAGCCAAAGAATGTATTCAGAAGAGTCTGTTATTATTAAAATTTTTGCCCAGTGGTACAAGTTCCAAAGAAAACTGTGACAAGTTGGTGACTGCAGATGACACTGATCATCTGCAGCCACTTGACAAATGCCAGCGGAAAAGCTCTTTGGTGGAAGAGCATTTCCAAGCCTCAGCCTCTCCCACTGAAGCCGCTCCCCCTGCCTTGGGAGATAGGAGTCCAGCCATCGATGTCCAACCAAAGCCACTGCCCACCAGTGGCCCTCCTGCTGTGCAAGAGGTTGTGTCTTCTGCCACAGCCGAAGAGCCCTCATCTCCTTCCACACCTACCCGGCGGCCTCCCTTCACCAGAGGGCGACTCCGGCTTCTCTCCTTTCGATCCATGGAAGAGTCCAGACCAGTGCCCACAGTAAAAGAGAAATACCCGGTGCTGAAGGTTGTCATGGACTTCATTAAAGATCAGGCACTCTCGCACGAGAGGTGAGCCAGGCTCTACCTTCCCAGTACTCTCTTTTTTTACACAATCAATATCCAGTCTAGTCAAAGGCTTGAAGGTCATGTTAAAAAGAGCAAACAATGCTTAAAGGATAGCGTAAGATTTGCTTTAAAATACTCAAGGAAAAGATTTGGTTATATGTTTTACTATTAAAGAAGAGTTTTTAATTTAAGATCTGTGTATTTACTAAATATAAATCGAATTTCAATAATGTACTATTAGGATTAAAAAAAAAAAACACACTTTTTTTGGTAGTTGCCACTCAGAAATTTGTCTTATTGTAACCTTGGGAGAAATACAGGATTTTATATTTACTGCCAAAATTATTTATAAGTGGGCCTACCTCTCTGGAAGTATTGCATGTTTTAACTTTCTGTCCTAACAATTAAGGCTTTGTCTCTATGAGGAAAGTGAAGATATCAGTGTTCCTTTTTGATGAATTGATTTTTTAGTATTGTTTGTTGGATGTGAACTGATATGTCATGCCACTGATTAGTGACTGAAACTAGTAACAGGTCATTGATATATTTCCTGAGTGATATTTCAAATACCTCACAGACCTTCTTATTAATATGACATCAGAACTGGGGTTCCCAGCTCAAGAATTTTCTGAGTGTTCCTGACTTGAGTTCTGTCTCCAGCGTTGTCAAGGTTCTTTCTTTGAGGAAAGCCCAAGCCCAGAGCATCCTCGAAGCCCTGAGGATAATTCAGTATTGTGCAGAGTCCCTTGGACAGCCTCACTGCTTCCACCCGCCTTATATACTTTTCCTGCTGGAACTTCTGACCTGCCAGAAAGAGTTTACCAAGTGAGTACACATTTCAAGTCTACAAGGAAAATAGGCAGAGGGTTGTTTTAAAGAAATCCTAGTAGACTTCCTGAATCAGTAACTCAATTATTTCCATGTAGGAAATTTACATTTTTGCTTAATTCATTCTTTCAACCTAAGGAAAAACAGGTTCTATCCTTTCAGTAAATACGTAAGTACCAGGAACACGTTTATTCCTACTTATGAATTTATCATCTCTCTCTTACCTGATAGTGAGGGTTAGAGTCTCCATGTACCCAAACTCATCATTTGGCTCCTGGAAACTGTGAGCTAAATTTCATGCTTGTTTACAGTAATGAAATTATTACCTCACAAGGTTATTTTGACAGTTACTCAATAAATGTTTTTGAGCGTTGACTGTGCCAGACGTTGTTTTAGGTGTTGTATATACAGCCTTAGACAAGGCAGACAAGATTCTTATCCTAATAGAGTTTATATTCCATTAAGAAGAGCAGACAGGCGCACCCCTGGTGGAGTAGCTGTTGGGTCAGCCTCCTCCAGAGGAATCACAGTCAATGTATATCCCAAGGACTCCGGTTCACGTCCTTAGTCCACAGGGAAGCAACCAATATGAACAACTAGATAAAAGTGCCTCCTCTCTTTTCCTGTCTGCATCTTTCCAGAGAGAGAGAGAGAGAGAGAGAGAGAGAGAGAGAGAGAGAGAGAGAGAGAGAGAGATTAATTTTTTTTAATGGAGTAGTGATTTGTATATGGGGAATTCCTATAAAATTGGCTGTGGTGACCTAATTTGGGTGATCAGGGGAGGCAGGCTGAGGAGATGACACATAAACCAAGAGATAAATGACGAACTGAAAACAGAGGGAAGGGCACGACAGGCAGAAAGAACAGAGCAAAGACCCTAGGGTGGTTGATTAACCCAAGAAACAAAGAACGTCTGAGTGAGAGCATAGTGGGAAGAGGCGAGATCAGAAAGTTAGGCAGGGCCTATGTCATATAAAACTTTGTAGGATATGATTTAAGGTGTTTAGATTTTTACTGAATTGTAGATGGGAAATTCCCAGAGGATTTTAAGCCTCAGAGGAATATACTGTGATTTATATTTATAAAAGATGCCTCTGACTACTATGTGAAAAAGAGTGTAAGTAAGAAAAGTAATTAGGAGATCGTTGCAATTAGTTCGGGCAAGAGATGGTGATGGATTGGACCAGGGAATAATACTGGAGATGAACAGAAAAGTATGTGATTCAGGATATATTTTGGAAGTAGTATTGTCAGAACTTACTGATAGATTAGATGTAGAGAGTAAATGAGAGGAATCACAGGAAAGCAACTCCCAGAATATTGGCTTGAGCAGTTGGATAGAGCTTGATGCATTTTACTGAGGGGAAGTGTATGGAAGAAACAGATTTGAGTGAAAATCATAAGTTTTGTTTTGACCATGTTAAGTTTAAACTGCTTCTTTGATATTCAAAGAAAGGTATCAAGAAAATAATATCAAGAAATATCCAGATATCAAGAGGTGAATCTAAAGTTCTCGAAATATAGCAGGACTAGGGTTAGAATTTGGATGTTATTAGCATACAGATGGTATTTAAAATTTCCAGTCTAGATGAGAACCCCCTAGAAAGAGGGCTAAAAAGATGGATAAGAAATGGGGCTTCCGTTGAGCCTTGGGAGTACTTCTGTATTTAGAAGTCCAGCTGAGGATGCATCCTGGTGGAGTAGCAGTTAGGTCAGTTGCCTCCAAAGGAGCAAACCACATACCCCTGGGCTTGATTTCCGGGAGGAAACAACCAGTGTGAACAACTACATAAAAATAAAAATAAAGATGCTTCTTCCTCCTCTCTCTTCCTGTCTGCCTGCCTGCTTGCCTTTGTTCCTGCCTGGACCATTTTTTTTTTTTTTGAAAAAAAAAAAAAGAAGGAAGTAAGTTAAGCTGAGGCAGAGGAGGAATCAGCTTAGATTAAGAAGGTATGGCCATTGAGAGAGAGTGAAAACCAGGGTATGGTGGAATCACAGATTCCAAGAAAAAATGAATTTCAGAGAGAGGACTGGCTAGTTATGTCAGTTGCTATTTTGAAAGATTGAGCAAAATAAGAATTTGCTGCATTCAACAACAGTCTTATTGGAACCACGGAACTGAAAACCCACTTGGACTGAGTTGGAAAGAAAATGTGGAGGAGAAAGGGGTAAAATGGAAACAATCTGTAAACAAGTATTTCAAGAAAGTTGTCCTAAAAGGACTGCAGAGGAATAGGGCAGCGTGGAGAGAGATGTGGGGTCAGCTGAGGGCTTTTAAGAGATATTGGAGTATGTTTGATTGTTGATAGAGATGAGTAGTAATGGGGGAAAGTTGATGTAGGAAGAGGGACAATTTCAGTAGCAGTTGCAAGAGTAGAGAGAATGTGGGAGACTGGTGGCAAGAGGAAGCAGAATGGGGAGAGATGGAAGTTTGTTGGTAGGATTGGTTGTGTAAAGAGGAGGAGATTCCTGTGTGATCTTTTCCCTCTTTTCTAAAATTAAGTATGAGGTTAGTCTAAATCAGCTAGAAATGCAGGTTTAGGAGAAGATAGTTGCAGTTTGGGAGAATCAGAAAAGTTTAAAATAGTAGTGAAGATTGAGAAAACCATTTTACCAGCTTGCCTGACAATTTTGAGTGCCTGTTTGAGGATTAGTTTTGAATTTAAATGGTAACTAGTCAACTTGATTGTGTGATATTTCTTTCAAAACAATGTGCTGTTTTGATACAAAATATATAAAATTTCTGTGACATAAAACTTCTCAGGCAAGTCCATGGAGGAAGAAAGCAGCAAGAGGGCTGGTGTTTGCTGAGGTGTGATGATGGTGATGGCCATGGAGTCTTAAGTTGAGCATGGAGCATGACGGGAAGCATGGGGAGAATAGTAGCTAGTTAGCATGAGGCATTGTCATGGGTTGCAGCTCACTGGGATTGAAAGGTGTCATGGGGGGTCCCAGAGTGAGTGAGCAGGAGGAGAGGATGTGGTCAGAGTCATCTCTGAAGTCGGGATTTCAGAGGTATTGTCATTACTGTGATGTCAAGGTTAAGGCAATAACCATCTGACTAGGATGAGGGGATGGAGAAGATCTTTAGAAGTGAAATGTGGCAGGTGTGCCTGGTGGCATAGTGGTCTAGTACACCCTGGGAACAGTCGCACATACATCCCAAGGTCCTGGGGTCAAGACCAGGGGCCAGGGGGAGCAACCAATGTGAACAGTTTTATAAAAATAATTAAAAACGCTCTTCTTCCTCTCTCTTTCTGACCACCTGCCTACTCACCTTTATTCCTGCCTGCACCATTCCTTAAAAAAAAAAAAAATAAAGGAAGAAGTGAATATGGCAGAGCATCCAGGGAGAGAGGAAATGAGGCATCATTCCCTTGGATGTTGAAGTCTCCAGCATGAGAAGGATCAAGATAGAAAAGACAGTGAGCATGGCGCTGAAGTCATCCCTGAAAGGAGGCAGAGGGGTGGGTGTGCCTGTGTGGAAAAGAGTAAATGAGATAATTTGTGAAAAATACTTAACACTGTATCAGTGCTCAGACTGGTAGGAAGGGTGATTTTATATAAACAAAGAAAAACAGTTGTCCTCTCTGCTCCTGGTGGGCATCATCTTTACCCCGTAGATGGACTTACTGCTATTACTTTCTAAAATTACTGCATTTGTATTCACTTAAGTTCCTGTGCCACTTAATGCAGCTGGCTTCTTTTTTATGTCAGGAATGATTGTTAAGCAAATGGTGTTCTGGTAATCAAGTCAGTATTTTTCTTTTTTTCTAGTTACTTTGGACACTTGGAAGGCTGTGGTGCAGATCTACACAAAGAAATTCGAGACACTTACTATCAACTTGTTCTGTTTTTGGTCAAAGCAATTAAAGATTTTAGTAGCATAGATGACAGGTACTGGATAACTATATTTTCTAGAGAAAAAAAATGTCTTTTTCTGCTTATTAAAGAAATACATGTTCAAGGATGAAAATATAGAAAATTACAAAAAATAAAATAAAAATTAACCTGTATTCTTACCATCTAGAACTGATTGCTGATGGTAATTTATTAGAATATTTTATTCCAGTCTTTTTTCTTTATGATGTGTAAAATTTTTAAAAGGGATAGATTTTGTTATATCTAAGAATTTACTTATTGTTATTTTGTATTTTTTTGTATTATTTGCAATTTTAAAATTTGAGTATAAAGCCATTCTCCAATCTCCTTGGAAAGTGGTTTAGACCTAACCCTTAAACCAAAGGGCCCTTCTAAATAAATATGAATTGCATAACCTGGCAAACTTGGGGCTGGTCCTGATACTGCTGTTTATGAGGAGGTGATTTTTACAACTCAGTCCTTTACCATTGGTGTCCCCTGTGACAGTCCTATCAGAGTGGACACCTTACTTTATGCTTTCAGAGTTCTTTTGTTTAAGCTGTCCTATAAGGAGTATGAAAGTATGAGAAGTTTGCAAGGAGATTATAAGGAACCAAATCAATAATCTGGAGTTTGTTCCTTTCTGCTTTTCATTTACAAACAGATTTAAGATTACAAACAAACCAGTCTAAGTCTCTGACTTACTTTGTTTCTATTGTCTCCGTGGTGATGGGCAGCTTTAATAATTTTCTCCTTCATGACCTCTGTAGGTCCTTGCTGCCTGCCTTATCCTGCGTTCAGACAGCCCTCCTTCATCTTTTGGATATGGGCTGGGAACCCAGCGATCTTGCCTTTTTTGTTGACATTCAGTTACCGGAGTTCCTCATGAAAATGTCCCAGGAAAATATAAGTGTCCATGACAGTGTGATCAGGTGAGAACGCAGTCCTGCATGCTGTGGCTCCTAACGTAGATTAATAATCCAGTGATCAGAGAATAGGGCTTCAGAGCATGAGTTCAGAACTAGACTCTCTGTGGAGTAACCTGTCTCTGCTACATGCTAGCTGGCTAACCTTAGGCAAATTACGTAACTCCTCTGTGCCGCAGTTTCCTCGTCTTTAAAGCAGAGGTAATAACGGTACATACTTCATAGGATTGCTGTGAAGAATAAATGGGTTCTGTCTGTAAACGTTTAGCATAATATTGGCTCATGGTATTTCTGCTGCTGCTGCTGCTGCTGGTATTGGAAACTCAGAAGATGTGGAGCCTCTACAGTTTTGGAGATAATTGTATAGCTTGCTAAATTGGAAAATTCTTTTCTATATTTTTTTGTTAAATGTGTTGTGATTTTAGACACTATACCTTCTTGTACACTATATATAAGGACCTAAAGGTATAAGAACAAAATACTATGCAGAGTTTTTTATTTTTCATTTCCACTTTTGAGAATGTCTCTTAACTCTGCTCGAGTTCAGTTACCCATTATCCACTTACGTGTGTGGAAAACAAAGGAACAGACAGTGGGAGAAGAAAAGCAAAAGTTAAGAGGAAGGAATTAGTAAATGAATGGACCAACACTGGTACGGTTTTCACTGAAAAGAGATATTCCAGGAAAAGGCGATAGACTTAAGGCTGTGTCTCCTCTTTAGCAGACCTCAGCCATCACCCTGCTGCAGAGGACTTTTGTCAGAGAGAGGAGACACAGCCAAGGGGTGACATCAGCATGCTTCTTTTGTTGTCAGTAAAGCTTTGCCTGCACCCTCATTGAGGAGAGGACCCTGCCCTTTATTGCCAATCCCTCATAACACCTAGTCTAGACTAAGTATGACTAGGCCTAAAGTCATGTGTTGGAATACTTGAACAAATGAATGTGTGTTTATTGGTTGGTAAATGTTTTGTACTTACTGATGAACAATTCTAGTTGCTAATAAAACCAAAATTATGGAAATATATCATCGTGAATCTTAAAGGAGTCCATGAGGTTATCTACCTGAAATCCTTCATTTGAAGTAAAGAAAGTGAGAACCAGGGATGAGTGCTGTGTCAAGATCTTTCCACAGCTAGTGGGAGAACAGAAGCCACAGGGTTTCCTGACTCCCTTCTCTTGCTGATTCCACTAGGGTATACTGAGAATTTCCAAGTCAGGCTTTTTTTAGAAAAATGTTGCTTTATTTGGCCCTAGTGCCTGGCACATAGTAGGTTCACTACAAGTGGTCATCAGGTAGAATTATGCCATGGAGGTACAGCCTTTCAAGCTCTAATTCCTCACCCATTGTTGTTTGCTCTGAAAAAGGGCTTCTCCATTTTTATTGATATGTATCTGTCAAACATCTGGCAAATCCTGGGACTTTGAAAACCAACTTGACCTCTTCCCTTCAGAAGTTTAAAAATCCCCCATATATAAGACCTATCGGACACAGAGCCTACTAACCAGAACTTTCCGTGATTATTTGGAGAAGCATACTTTTCTCTCTTTATGTCCTTTCAGCCAGTGGAGTGAAGAAGATGAGCTTGCTGATGCCAAGCAGAATTCAGAATGGATGGATGAGTGTCAGGATGGCATGTTTGAGTCCTGGTATGAAAAAATAGCCCAGGAAGATCCAGAGAAGCAGAGGAAAGTAAGACCTCTCAACTAGAGTAATACGAAGTGATTTGCTAGGAGTTTGGAAAGGATAGCTTGCCTCAGGCAGTGCTGGCAGGCTGTCTCCCGAGAAGGCTTGAGGTGGCAGTCAATAACTTAGTGTGTTAGCTGTTACTCTAGTTTTTAACCCAAGGGGCCCTGAATCCTGACTTGACTTCATTCAGAGAGTGGCTCCCTGCCCCAGAACTAGGCTCACAAAAACTTGACTTATGAGTCTGAAGTACAATATTAGGTGCTGATTTATTAACTTACAGTGAGAAATGTAATTGCTGAAGGCCCTGGGTTCTGGTGTCCTTGGTGCAACACATTCTCTTCTTGAAATCATGCAGCTTGGGAAGCCACATGTCTGTTAGGAGGTTGCCTGGTGAGCTTGGAAGCACCCATTTATACACAGCATCAGTTGCACAGCTCAAATGAGGAAAGGCATCAGGCTCAGACAGCTGCCATGCCCAGTGCCACATTAAGTGCCAGGCATCTGCTGCCTCAGATTTATTCATTTTCTTAACATTATATGCCTACTATGTGCCAGTTACTTTGCTTGTATCACACCTCTATAGTGCTTGGATAGAGCACACCAACTTGGCCTTTGTGATTTTTGTCTCTTGTGTATTAATATCTTACTGGGAGCCATTCTGTAGTTGTAAGATGACTTGGTATATTTGCTTTCATCTACTACTGCATGGTGACTTTGTGATTTAATCACCTTATTTCCAGACCTCAAAGATTTTTGATAGCCTTCAGGAAATTTCTAGTAAAACAATTTGTTTGCTATGAAAGAGCGCCTTTACTAGCTCTCCCCACAAAGTATTTTTTCAAGTGCCAGGAAACAGTGTTCCTTTTGCAGTGTTTCCTCTGTCTGTTAACACTACTCTAGTCTATCCAAGTACCCATGCCAGAAATCTAGATTTTCTTGACCCTCCCCATTTTCTGACCCCACATCCCATCAGTCCTCAAGGTTTCTCCTTCTGCCTCCTTAATTCCTCCAAATTTGCTCCCTTTCACCAGCCTGCATACTGTTCAGTCTAGTCCATTCACCTGGCATGGGGTTCATTGAGCGACTCCTCTCAGGGTCAGTCTCCCCAACTCTAGTCTTGCCCCCTCAATCCATTCTTCACTTCAAGGAACTTTCACAATGCTCAAATCTGATCATATGACTGCTTTTTAAAAGGAGTTGGTGACTTCTTAGACTAGCACTCGAAACACTTTGTAGTTTAACTTTTCCAACTTCATCTGGTTCGCAGTCTCACTCTCTACTGTATTCTGTATACTAAATTATTGCCAACTTCATAAGCCATCATCTTGCCCAATTTTGCTTCTGATAGAACTTTCTATTTCTTCTATCCAGGTTTTCTACCACCCTTACTCCTACCCAGCTATTACCTATTGCCCCCCAGGTCTCAAATGAGGAATTATCTCCTTTGAAAAACCTTTCAGGACATCCTAACATCCATTGATACCCACATCTATGTTTTCTAAGCCTCCTGAATTTGCTTATCAAAGTTCTTATTATCGTACTGCATTGTACCATCTGAGGGAATTCCCTACTTAGTTCCTTCATTTTCTCCTACGAGCACCTAGTACAATGCCTAGAATAGCTTAATTACTTATTGGAGGATGAATTGGTTAATGAATAGTGGCTACATTAGAAAGTTTATGGGTTAATTTTGTTTATTTCTTCTTACAGATGCATATGTTTATTGCTCGCTACTGTGACCTGTTAAACGTGGACATTTCTTGTGATGGCTGTGATGAGATTGCTCCATGGCATCGCTACCGGTGTCTACAGTGCAGTGACATGGATCTCTGCAAAACTTGCTTCCTAGGTAAAACTCATGATCTGAGTTTGGCATACCCAAAAGTTAATAATCGTCCCTATTTTCTGTGGTCTTAACCATTTAAAAAAATTTTTTTTAAAGGAAAGGTGTGGGTGGGAATGAAGGAGAGCAGGCAGGCAGGCAGGAAGAGAGAGGAGGAAGAAGCACTTTACTTATTTAATTGTTTATTTTAGTTTTTCCCAGGCTGCAAACTCAGGTTCCTGGAATGTATGTATGACTGTACCAACCAGTGACAGTTGACCTAACCACTAAACCATCAGGGCACCCTCAGTCTTACCACTTTTAAACTCCCATTATACCAAATAAAAATACGCCCAGTGATATTCTCCAACCTCTTAACTAATGTGAACCTTATCTCCCCAAGTAAATGATACCCCCGAGCTCTGCTAGCTGATATACTGCCATCTCTCATCATGTAGTCACTTGATAGACACTCAGGAGTGATGAATATGTACATGCTGTTGAGTTTCTAGGAAATTGCTTTTCCCTTTGAATTATGCAGTGTTTGCAAGTAGTAAAATACATTCAGAAAACAAATTTCAAAAATTCTTGTATGCTTTTGACATAGATGTTGAGGTAAAGTAGACTGACAGTAATGAGTAGTTGAGTGCTCTTTGTATTCATAACATAGTCATAAAAGATACAGCCCCTAGCCTGGTAGCATTTGCAGCATCTAGCAGAAGATTGGATATGGCCACAAATGTAAGTTCCAGTGTAAGAGTGTAGGTGCTGAGTTACAGATAAGAATTATAGGTCATTCTGGAAAAATTCAGAAGCAGTAACCATCAGTGTTGCAGGGAGACCAGTGGAAGAGAGAGATAAGAACTGGTCTTTGAAGATAACTAGAACTGTAAGGAAACATTGGTGAGTGTACCACCATCCAGGGCAGAGCAAGTCTGGGGACAGAGGACTACATGTCTGTATTATATTTACATATACTTGAGTGTCTGTCCTGCAGAGCAACGGATTAGAGAGGTGAGACCCAAACTCTGGGACCCTGAGATTCGAGGCTAAGGAATTTGAATGAATCTACAGGCTATGGATAAGGTTTTCCAAGCAGGGTCTGAACATGATCAGATGCACTTAGAGTGAGAAGCAGACCAGAGCAGTTAGTCTCTTTCGTGATGAATGTTTTTTTCTTCCTCACTGGATCTGTGGTTATGAAGTTTGTTTTCATTTAGGATTGTGGGATAAAAAAAAATGGGAGCAAAACTGATCATTTTTCAGTGTTTGGTAACAGTAATATGTTAATATTTGTCAGAAGAGGGTCATGGGAGACAGCTCACACATTGGCACATGGACTTGTTTCTGCCAAATTACCAAATTCTTAGTGGGAATTGGTAATCAATTTGATTAGACTCGGTTGCACTAGAAGAGAGGGGTCACTAACAAGTTCTGTGCTGAGAATATTTTTCATATGCCACCAGGCAGAACACCTGGTCTCCACAGGATGGCTGTGGCCCCTGCCGTTATGAGTAATAAGTTGGGAATGGCCCCAGTGCTGGCGTCGGGTTGGGTTTGGAAACTAGCCCTTCCAAGAACGCTTCGCCCACTCCACCTCACACTGCTGTTTTTTCCCCCAGGTGGGGTGAAGCCTGAGGGCCACGGGGATGACCATGAAATGGTGAACATGGAGTTTACCTGTGACCACTGCCAGGGTTTGATCATAGGCCGGAGAATGAATTGCAATGTGTGTGATGACTTTGATCTTTGCTATGGATGCTATGCAACAAAGAAGTATTCCTATGGGTATGTCTCAGATGACATCTAGGCCAGTAGCCTTTTCTCTAATCCTTTGCTTTAAAAGGGAGCTTCTTTCTTTTTTCTTTTCTTTTCCTTTTTTTTTTTTAAGGAAGTTAACAGGTAGGAAGAGAAAGGAGGAAGAAGCATTTTATTCTATTTTATTTTATATAGTTGTTCATCTTGGCTATTTTTCTCCAGCTCTGGGTCTTAAACTGGGAACCCTGGGATGTATGTGAACTGCCCCGCACGAGCCCAAACCATTAGGTCACCAGGATGCACCACTTATTACTTTAAAAAAATTTTTTATTATAACAACAATTTCAAACATACCACAAGTGAAAAGACCAGTACATTGAACCCCTCTATATACCTTACCCGGATTCCAAAATTAGTAAGATTTTGATGTATGTGCTTAGTTTTTCTATCTTCTAAAAGAAAGTGTTACGGTACTTTTAAGCAAATTACAGACCTTAAGTCATTCTTCCTTACATGCTTCATAGCCGTCTCTAAAAATTATGGGTATTTTCTCACATTGCCAAAGTGCTAGGACTGTACCTTGCAAAATTTCACTATCAGGAATTCTTACTTAGCTTGGTTTCCCTAGACAGTCTTCTGAGAGTTGTAAAGTTCTATGATCGTATGTTCAGTGTTCATGCTCAGTTTTCTGGAGAAAGGGCCCACACTCATCTTAGCATTTTCAGTAACCCCAGCCTTCAAGGTAATGAAGACCCAGCCATGACAGTTCACACGCTCCCTGAGACCCTGTTCTCCTTTTCAAATGCTTACAAAGACTTGTAAGCCTTAAAAAATATCTTGCCTTTGCAGCCATTTGCCCACCCACAGCATCACAGCCCACCCAATGGTGACCATTCGCATCAGTGACCGGCAGAGGCTCATCCAGCCCTACATCCACAATTATGCCTGGCTGCTTTTTGCGGCCTTGGCTCTCTATAGTGCCCATCTGGCCAGTGCGGAAGAAGTGGATGGCGAGAAGCTGGATTCCCAGGCCCGCAGTCGTGCTGCCACCTTGCGGAGCCAGTGCATGAGACTTGTCGGGGACTGTCTGATAAAGGCTCACCAGGGAAAAGGTAATTGTTCCTCATACATGGCAACCAAGCCAACCAATTCAGAGATACCGAAATTTCTTTCAGTAATGGGCTTCCCATTTGAGGGAACTTTAGGGATATCAGACCTTTATTAGGTAGCAGGTGGGTAATACCAGTGCTTCAGAGCTATTTTATTATCCCTTTGCCCACCGGAATCAAAGATCTAGTTGTGTGGGGCTACGATAAAATTGTAATGTATGTGCTTTTCTAAATAGACAATCCTGTTGTATCTCTTGTCTTCCGTTTTCAGTAAAGTATAAGCATCCATACTATCCAAGCACTCACTGACATTAAATTCGGATAGCTAGGAAGTTGGTATTGAGTGCTCTTGGTTTGGTTTGTAGAGAACTCTGCAATACGTTTCCATGTGATGGCAAAGCAATTCATGGCATTTATGGGTGATAACCTTTGTTGTACAACTTTTAACCATTCTCCTGTTTGCTTCCCATGTAGGTCTTAAAGCTTTAGCTCTTCTTGGTATATTGCCAGATGGTGACTCTGCTCCAGGAAATGAGGCCCTGCCAGTCACTGTGCCCACCTGCACATCAGAGGCACAGCCAGGGAAGAAAGCTGTCCGGATTTCTACGGAGCCATCGGACACAGGCTCTTCTGTGCACTGCAATGTAAATAGCAGTCCTTCACTGTGTCGCGTCACAGGCTGACCTGTCAGAGAGCCATTCACAGGCAGGAGCAGAGCAGAGAGGTTAAGAGCAGACTTGACCCTCACCACCTGGGTTCAGATCCCTGCTTTGATGTTGTGGAGCAGCATAGCACCACTTCTCTGACGCTGCCTCCGAGAGCTGAGGCGACACAGTACAGCCCCCAACTGGACTTCATGAGCTGCCAGTGTTTCTTCCTCTGTCTATCACATCGACTAGTTCAAGAACCCCCAACCCCCAACTTGGTGGTTATGGGTTATGACTCACCAGGATCCCACTGTCATTTAGAGGAAGATAAAAGCAAAGATGGCTAGCAAAAAACTTGAAAATTCTGTTAACTTAGCTCAGCGAGAGAGCCAACACAAGATAGGCGACGTAACAGTCTCTAAGCCTGTCTTTGAGATGTCAACATTTCTAACCACCGAACCCCTTCTCCTGGCAGCGTTTAACCACCCTCAGAGTGTGGTGGTCATAGAGAACACTCTGAGCAAAGACAGGACGAATCAGTAGTCTTCACCTTTGTGCTGGGGAATACTTGTATCTTTTCTTTTTTTTTAAAGAAAAGGTGCAGGCAGGAATGAAGTTGGCAGGCAATCAGGAAGAGAGGAAGAAGGAGCATTTATTAGTTATTTTATTTAGTTATTGGTTATTCCCTGCAACCACGGGTCTCGAACCTGGGTCCTTGGGATGCATGTGGACTGCGTGCTAACCACTAAGCCACCAGTATGCACCAAATCACTTATTTCTAGCTTATCTTTCCCTTCTCCCTAGATATATTTTTCATTTAAAAAAACTGAAAAACTAACCTTAACCAGAGGTGTTATTCTTGAGGTTGTCTACAGCGGCCTCAGGCCAGTAGTGAGGGCCCCTTGATGCCCTGGGGTATAACTGTAGTGGCTCTTTGGAGTCCTATGATAATAGGAAAGAAATCAAGAATTCTAGCCAGAATCTTAGAATTATATTGTCTTCAAGTGCCACATTATACAGAGAGTAGGTGTCAGAGTTTTTTTCAGAAGGTACATTTTTAACAAGGCAAGTAGCTCTCCAGCCTCAGTCCCCTCTTAGGATAGTGTTATAACCACTTTTCTCTTAGGAGGGGATTGAGAGTCAGATTGATGTCCAGGTTACAGTATCTAGAGAGGGGAGGATAAAGTTCGCTGTCTCTGGGAGATGTCAGGATCCTCTCCTGAGCTCCCAATAATCCTGACCTTAACAGACTCCTTGGAGCTGGGGTGCCTTCACCATGCCCAGAAGATTTCCTGTATCACTACATATAAGGTTGTGTGACAAAGAAGAAAAGCACAAGGGCCCAGAAAGTGCAGGAGACTTTTAGGTGACTCTGAGTGACTCTAAGATGAAATTCAGGTTGAGAGCAATTACCCTGAGCCCAGAAAACCCTCCCAGCTTCAGCAGGGGCATCCTTGACTAGTCTCCTTGTCAAAATGTAATTCTCAAAAGTGTAAGTCAGCTTGGTGTACTAGAATGAAATCCACACCTGGTTTTTTCTTTTACCCAAGAGAACTTTCCATACTTGGTTTCAGAAATCTAAGAATATATTAGAAGTTGTAGACATACCCTGGGTCCTAGTGATAAGGCCACCAGCTGTAGTCTGCCTACATGTCTAGGACCAAGGTTCGAGATGCGGGACTGGAAATGACCAAGATGAACAACTAAATAAGCAGTTGAATGTGATACTGTGATTACTTTCTTAGAGTACGGATTTAGCATAAGAAATGAGTGACATTTTCTAATGGAATTCAAAGGTATTTTGTTGTATAAAGACTGATCAGCTAAAGATTTAAAAATTATAATATTAATGAGTAAACTTGTTATAAGAAATCCTTTGTTCTTTTACACTTACTATTTTGTTTTCAGGGAAAGAAAGATGTTCATAAGGAAGTCAGACCTCTAGATTATAAGCAGAGAAATAAAGCAGATAGAGGTATATCATTTATAAAAGATCCTTCATGCCAAACTCACATTTCAGACTCTTCTGAAGATGCTAGCACACCTACTGAACTTTCAGGTAAGGACTATTTGACCATTACCTTGAAATCTTTCATCTTAAATGTACACATACCCATCCCCGAGCTCTTTGCCACATACTGTTTGAAATTGACTGGTAACCAAGGGTTCATGGTTTCTTCATTCTGTAAAAGGTGGTGCCAATAACACTACAAAAGTAATCTTCTTTACTTTGCCTGCTTTCCTACCTTGTTTATTCCCTAATTTACTTGGCTTTCTTTGTGCCCAGCACTTTGCTAAATCTTGGGCATGGAACAGGGCCCAAGTCAGAGAGAGAGACATAAGGTAACCTCATGGAGCTCACAGTCTGGGAGGATTTAAGAGAAATGTACAGGCAGCTTTAATTTGAGGTAGAATGCTTATTTCCAGAAAGAGATGTAAGTGGATGTTAATGGGGATTGGTATCTGTCTGAATCAGATCATATCCAACTAAAGTCTTCTAAAGAAAAGACCAAGGAGGCCTTGAATATTCTAGGACCCTCTGTGGGGAAGAACCATCCAGGGCTGAAAGAATAACATGAGTAAAGGCCCCAGATGAATATAGAGAAGTGCCTTTGGCAGATGTGTGGGGATGCAGTACTGGCAGGTGAAACTGGAGAGGTGCTATGGCACCACTCTGCTAGAGTGACAGGGCCTCTGGTGCTACCTGTGGACAGCAATGCAAGGACAGAGCTGTTTTAAAATGATCAGTGAGCAGAAAGATGGGGATGCCATGGCCTGAAGGGACCTCAGAAAATTTCAACCTTCTCTTCCTCCTCCTGGCAGTCCAGGGAGATGGGATCTTCCTATGTCCCCAATCTGATAGAGGCAGTGTTGAGTACCTGACATCCTGTCTCCTCTGTGGGGCCAACTCTCATCTCTCCAGTGTGTATAATCTAAGTTCCAGAAAACAGTATGACATTCCACACCAGTCCAGGTCATCAAAGTCCATTCTAGTGTGATTCCCTGTGGATCAGCAGCCTGCTTCACATGCAGTTTATTCACCCATCGAGTATTTATTAGGTACCTGCTATGCTCCAGAGACATTTCTAGGTGTCTAAGATATATCCCAGAAAAAAGCAAAAATCTGGAAGGGAAGACATACAATAAATAATAACTATCAATGATACAGTATGTTAAAGGGTGATTAAATACTATGAGCACAAAAGGGCAGGGCCAGGGGAAGGGAGAGTATAGAGGGGTTGAGAGAGGTGGATGAGCATACACTATGTTTAAATAGGGTTATCAGGGTAGGCCTCCTTGAATGAGATCGTTGAGCAAAGACATGTTCAACATTGGTTTTTAAAGTTCTAGCTTTACTCTGTAGCAGTGCAGAGATAGTACAATGGTTCACACACCTCTTCATATGTGTGTATGTGTATATATATGTATGTATGCTTGTATGTATGTGTATGTATATGTATGTATGTGTATCTCTATAGATATAGATACACACACATCCTGTAAATCTGAAAGTTTGGTATTTTAACACAGATGCTCAAAATTTGGAAGCATTGTCTCAGAAGCCCATTGAGGAAAAGGCAGTCACTACAAGCCCTGAGCAAGTATTTGCTGAGTGTTCCCAGAAGAGGATTTTGGGATTACTAGCAGCCATGTTACCTCCCTTAAAGTCGGTAAGAGACAAATGGCATTTTGTTTTTAAGAGTGGCTTTGTGTTATGCATAGAAAAAAACGTTTTTTGGAAAACTGTGTATTGAAACCAATTGTTATTAACAGTCATTTGTGTATTCTTAAGGGTAAGATTATAAGTTATAAGTTATTTTTCTTTGTAACTCTCTTGTTTATATTTATAAATTTATTTTGTATATATAATGACCTGTTTTAATTATTATAATCACCTTTTTTTCCATCTTATTATTTCGAAAATATTCAAGTTACAGAAAGCTTGAAAGAATATAGAACAGTGCTCTTCACCTATATTCACCAGTTGTTAACGTTTTGCTATTTATTACTCTTTTTTGCTCCCCTGGCCACAGGTCTCGAACCTGGGTTCATGACTTTCAAAGCCTGTGCCTCAGCTGCCTGGGTTACAGAGGGACTATTTACTTAATTTTGTTGAGCTTTTGAAAAAAGATGGAGATCATCATTTATACTTCCCCTTCAATATTTTAGCATGTGTCTCCTAAAAGTGCGTTCTTCTACATAACCACAGTGTCATCATCGCACTTCAGTGATGCATTTAACTTCAGTTAAAGTGCATTGCACTTTAATCTTTGATGAAATAATTTTATCCTTTCTGTCACCTACATATAGATTTCCCTAGTTCCCCAAATGTCCCTTAGCTTTCTAAAAAAAATTATGGTGTGTCCTGTGAAAATTATGGTGGCCTGGTGGAAAAACTCCTCTGATTCTGACTGGCGCATCCACAACCTGGAGCCAGTGGAAGAACCAAAAATAAATAAACAAAATAAAACTTCTTCTTTCCCCCTCTCTCTTCCTGCCTGCCTGCTCACCTTCATTCCTGCCTATACCATTCCTTAAAAAAAATCAGGATTCACTTGAGTTGCATTGCATTTAGATGTCATACTACTTTAATTTTAGACTCCTTTTATCTACTTCTACCATTTTTTTTAACTGCTATAGCACTGACTTTTTTTTTTTCAGGTAAGTTGTAGGCAGGAGTAAAAGCAAGCAGAGGTAGATAGGTAGGAAGAAGCAAAGAAGCACTCTTTTATTTTTATTCCGTCGTTCACAACCCAGGTCCTTGGGATGTATGTGGACTCTGCCTTTAGAGGTGGCTGACCTAACTGCTACTCCACCAGGGCATGCCTAGATTGACCTTTTTTTTTTTAAGTGTGGGCAATTTGGATATGTCTTCTTTGTTATTTTTTTTTTTTATAACTTTCTGGACTTTATTTTTTCTATGCAAACTTGAGAATAATTTTCTTCAAGTTAAAGAAAATATCCTGTTGATATTTTCACTGGGCAAGCATTGAATTTATTTGTTAATTTATGAATATCTGATACTTTTCTGATAGTCTTTTTTTTTTTTTTTTTCTAGTTAGCAGAAAGTAATCAAAGACAGAGGTAGCAGCTGGTGAAACTGGATTCCCCATGTTGGCAGGGCTTTGAGGAAGGGGAGATGTTCTCAGGATCTAACATTTGCTTCCTAGGTGTCTGGATTCAGGCCTTTTATTTTAGCATTTTGCCTGAAGGTGCTCATGACTCAGAGGAATCAGTTTTTGCATGGGAGTCTAGACTGATTTATAAGTCAGTTGCATTTCATGGAGGCACATATCTGGTAAGAAAATGAATGTTTTCTCTCTTGATCTGTAAATCCATCCAGAAGATCATTGTGGCTCAGAAGGTTGACTGATGCATGTGGAACTATAGTGCGCAAACTAGGATATTTTGAAGGTGTGCCTTCAGCAAGCTGGATGAATTGACCTCACTCACCAGTACATCTGTCTGGGTAGCTGGCATGGTGCCTCTGAAATCAGCACCCTCAACTTGGGCAGCACAGTCATCATATTGGTCTTTGTCTTCCTGCCCCAAAACTAATGCTTTCCAAATGTCACTGGGCAACAGATTGAAGAAACATCTCTGAAGTAGGAACCATTCTGAACTCCTACTCTTTATATGTTGATTTTTACCAGTTTCACTTTAAGAATTACCTTTTCCTAACTTGGTCTTTGTTGTAGCCATTTGTGTTATGGTCAAATTAGCTTCTAAGGAGATGAGCTGGTGAATTGCTCTGTGCCAGTCAGTTGTGGTTCTCCCCACTCCCCCAGTACACACTACCCTTTCCAAGTTCTCTTTTTTTTCCTAATGGTTTATTAACTTGATATCATATTTCTTATCTAACTGGTTCTTTGGTTACTTTGAAGTTTTGTTGTTGTGTTTTATTTAGATTTTGCCTTCTTATGATTACTTTATAATTTCAGAACTACATTGTAGTTAATGTTTTGTGGGTTTTTTTTTTTTTTTTTTTTTCAAAGAAAAGGTACAAGAAGGAATGAAGGTAAGTAGGCAGGCAGGAAGGAAGAGAGGAGGAAGCATTTTTATTTATTTTATTTAGTTATTTATCTCAGTTGTTTTCCTAACTTGGGACATGAACCTGGGTCCTTGAGATGTTTTTGGACTATGCCAGTCAGAGGCAGTGGATCTAACCACTATTCCACAAGCATGCAACTAATAGTTACTATTTTGATTGTACATTTTTGTTTATTTCTTCCTCTTGAATTTACTTATTCTAATTTTTTGTTTTATTAGAATATTTCCTCCTATGCTTTTGTTAGAAAGACTACATTTCCTCTCATGAAGATAGTTTGGGTATAGAGTTATTAAAGATATAATCTTTTTCTATCAGAACTCTACAAATATTTCTTCATAGTCTTTTGCCGTTTAGAGTTACTGGTGAGAAGGCTAGTATTAAGATGATATAAACTTTTTTTTTTTTTCATCTAAAAGTTTTCTCTTTGGTGTGCTGTGGTAGAGCAGTAGTTAAATCAATTGCCTCTGAAGGGTACAAGCCATATTCCCCTGAATTCAGGCCCTGGGTTGTAGGAAAACAACCTGTGTAAGCAACTTAAATGGAAATAAAATGAATAAAAAATGTCTTCTCTTTATCCTTGGAATTCAGGCAGACCTGCATCAAACCACATCAAAATAGATTTTGTCTTTCTATATGCATTTCTCACATTCTGTTTGCTTTTTTGATAAAACTCAATTTTTATTTCAGCTAAGGAAATGCTCTTCCATTACTTCTTTGACTTGGCTTCTTTATCCATCCCTTTAGCATCTTCTGGTGTGCATAGCAGATCTCCTAAATCTACTCTCCATCTTGTCTGTAGTTTGGTTAGATTTTTTGTTTTTATCTTTTATTCTGGGAGAATTCCTTAAGTAGATTTTTGAAATACACTGATTTTCAGTGGTCTCTTCTGTACTTTATTGATCCCTCTATAGATGTGTTTTCCCCAAAAAAATCTTTTCTTTTTTTAGCATACACACTATTTTAAAAAATATTTATTCAGGTAACATTGCTTTAAAAAATAATATAAATCCCTATGTGCAGGTTCCCCATTTTTCAGATTCATGACAACGCAACCTTTCCACCACCAAATTACTGAAATCACCTTTGACCACCGGACCCCAGTACCACTACGTAGTCTCCCCTGCTCCGTTCCCTACTGGCGATCTCGGTTCTATTTTATTTTTTAGCACATGCGGTTTATTTTAGTGTAATAAAGTGCCCAGATCAACATATATCTAGACTACATAAAGAACCCTTATAGCCCAATAATAAAAATAACTCCATCACAATAGATTTGTTTTGCCTATTTTTAAACTTTGTGTCGATGGAATAAGTCACTATACTTTTTTAGGGTTCTTTCACTCAATAGTGTTCATGAGAAGCATCTGTAAATAGTTTCATTTATTAATTCTCATTGTTTTCTAGAATTCCATTGCGTGAATACACCATAATTTAAAAATTCACTGTTGGGCATTTGAGTGATTTCTGGTTTGAGCCGTTCCAGGTAGAGCTGACTGTACTTGTACGAGTCTTTAAATACAGATGTGGCCAAAATCGGCCTGCTCAAGTTTTCCACAAAAGTGGTAGCAGTTTATCCTCCTAGGGTACCCCAAAAATGTCTTTTGTAGCAAGAAGATCAGAATTAATAGGTGGCATTTTATTGTCTTGTCTCTTGAGTCTTAGTTCTTAACTTTCCTGGTCTAAACACTTCTGAAGGTTATAGGCTAGTTATTTTGTAGAATGTTCCTCTCATTGGGTTTCTCATATATAGCCTGATGGTTAGATTCAAGTTTTGCATTTTTGGCAGAAGTATCACTGATGTGATACTGCATGCTCATGTACCCTATCAAGTGGAAAACAATATCTCGTTGATTAACACTTATTTTCATCACTCGATTGTGTGGTATTATCCTTTCCACTATGAGGTTATCTTTTCCTCTTTATTATTAGTAAATTTTTAGTGGGAAAGTCTTTGAAGCTATGTAAATAGCCTGTTTCTTATCAAACTTGTAATTTATTTAGTTACCTTAGTATAGGATGCACAATTTTACTGCTTTAGTCTGTTGGTTATAATTCACTATTCTCACTACTTATTTTTATGCTTAAATTGTCCTAGATTTAGCCATTTTGGGGCCATTGGGGATGTCTTCTGTGTCTTTTTAATATATTCCCACTATTTTGTTTTAACATTTCTTGTTTTTTAGCACTTCCCTGAATTCCCCCTTCCTGGCTCCTGGAATCAGCCATTTTTCTAAGGTTGACCTGGTTTCCTTAAGTAGAAATAGTATTTAGTAACTGAGGTTTGGGCACTAGATAAGTTTATTGCTAACAGTGTGTCACCACTCCAGGCCTTCTCAGCAGACAATGTGTGTGTGTGTGTGTGTGTGTGTGTGTGTGTGTGTGTGTGCGTGCGCGTGCACGCTTTGCATCTCTATTTCTGCCTTAAAATAGTACACAAACTGGAGGCTATCTTCTCTTCCTATAGGAGACATTTAGCAATATCTGTAGACATTTTTGATTGTCACAATTGGGGAGGCGCTACTAATTCTAGTGGGTAGAGGCCAGAGATGCATCTAGACATCTTAAAATGCTCAGGCATCACCTCTGTCTGCACTCACTTCCCTTTTCACATAAAAATTATCAGAACCAAATAGTGTCCCAAGATTGAGAAATCTCGATTGACTAAGATGGAATCAATATGAATCATAAGTTCATACCAGCCCCTCAAATTCCCATCTGAAACACAAGGTTCATTCTAAATCTCTCCTTTTTCGTAACTCTTGTCTTTAAAAGTGATCCTGTTATCCTCAGTATAATTATTTGACCCACCTCTCATCTCTGCCATCATTCTTTTTCTTTTGCGTCCTTCACTTGGCCACCCCAACTTTGATGGCTCCTCACTGCACTTGGGTCTGTCTCCCAATGTCAACTTGCCTCCATTGTATGGAGCCCACCCTCATCACAGCAGTCTTCTCCATGGTAACCCTCTCCCTATGCCACTAGAATCCTGATTCCCCATGCCAGGCTGCACTCCTTAGGTGAATGCCCTCACCTCATCCAACTCAGCTCAAGTTGATTCCTGCGCCTGACCATTTCCCTCCATGGATGTCCTTTTTTCCCTGCTTGTGCTCTGATACCCTGCTAGGCCACCCATCTCCATCTTCTTATGAAGCACTTCTCACATCCCAGACCAGCCCCCTGTATGGCTATCATCCTCGTTGTTGGACTGTGACAACCCATACCAAGATGCCCCTCCAAGGGGACACCTTCTTGAGAATCTTTGTTTTTTTTCAAGAACTTTTTGTTTTCATATTATAGATTTAGTGGCTTTATGAACCACAGGAAAATAACTCAAAATGTGTACATGCTCAAGTAGTATAGAGATGTAGATACTAGGCTGTTTAAATGGTGTTTATGATAATGAAGAATTGCAAACAGAAATGTCCAGCAATAGGGAATCCATTCAGTCAGTTATGTTTCAGTAGAAACATAAATAAATGTGAAACATAAAATGTGTTAATGTGCAGCCATTTAGATGACTGAGGAACTCTATTTTTATTGACTTGGGAATTGGCATATTAATAGGAAACAAGTTTCAGGATAGTATTTAAAGAAAGAAAAATGACTTTAATTTTAAGTTTATTTTGCATATATATAAAAATATATAGAAAAAGGTTAAAAGGCTGTTCATCAAACTGTTAACACTTGTTATCTCCTGGGCTTTGGAGGGAAGTATATTTTTTAATTGTTTTTTTACAGTGAATGTATCAGGAATTAAAATTGAGTTTATTTTTCATGCCAAAGAGAGATTAGAAGTAGGGCTGTAAGATGATGCTTGAGACATTTTTTAATTTGTATTTTACAATTGATTGTACATACGGCATTTATAAAACCCGTCACGTCGTTCTTTGGACACTAGATCAATTGTAACGATACGTGAAGGGGGTAAAGTATTTCACTGGTGTGGTTACTTGGGTTTTGTATTGAACTGAATTTTTTCCCTCTCTTGGCAGGATCCCACAGTCCCCCTGATAGACCTGGAACATGTCCTCCCACTCATGTTTCAGGTTGTCATCTCAAATGCGGGTCACCTGAATGAAACCTACCACCTCACCTTGGGGCTTCTTGGCCAGTTAATCATCCGCCTTTTACCAGCAGAGGTAGATGCTGCAGTGATTAAGGTGCTCTCAGCCAAGCACAACCTGTTTGCAGCAGGAGACAATTCCATTGTGCCAGATGGCTGGAAGACCACCCACCTACTCTTTAGCCTAGGAGCTGTGTGTCTAGACAGGTAGGCAACCCACTCTCCATAACTTTGGTGTTTTATTTCTTTTATTTATGGGTCTGGCTGTTGATTAATTTTATTGTGCTTCAGTGTTGTTGTCTGGGAGTCATTGTGAGAAAGGATGTGTTTTGTTAACATTACTGTCAACTGACAGTAAAGTTGTGCTTAAAACCCACATTAAAACAGCTGTGAAGTCTGGGTGCTGCCTGCTGATTCAACTCTCTGATGATACAGGTATGTTCTGGTTTGCTTTTCCTGAGAGCCTTAAGTGTAGGCCTTGGGATTAAAGAAAGTAGATCTGTTTTCATAATAAAAGTAACATAATCACAATACTAAATTTGGAAAACAGAATCAAAGAAAAAGAAAATCTTTACTTGCACCATATTAATACATCTAGCATTTTAACAGACTTCCTTCTAGGCATTTTTCTTTGTCACATATACATGTGATTTCTATATGTATGTATGTATGTATGTATGTATGTATGTATGCATGTATGTATGTATGTAAAACCTAGTCATAGATTGAATGTAGTATATAAGTAACAAAATTTTTCCCCACTTGCCATTATATGAGAAGCATCATTCCAGTTGTTTTTAAGCTGAACTGCTCTTTGGCATGGCAGGGTAGCAAACTCAGATGAGTTTAAGTGAATTGAGTACGTTGTCACCTAACAGAACTCTTGCCTTCCAGCCGAGTGGGCTTGGATTGGGCATGCTCCATGGCAGAGATCCTGCGGTCACTTAACAGCGCCCCGCTGTGGCGTGATGTCATCGCCGCCTTCACAGACCACTGCATCAAGCAGCTGCCTTTCCAGCTGAAGCATACCAACGTCTTCACCCTGCTCGTGCTGGTTGGCTTTCCACAGGTACATCACTCTGAAGGGCTGGCCACCTTTTCCCTACTTCATGATCCACATCCAAGCTTCTATGGCATATGCCTTTGGAAGTTTTTTCTTTAGTTATATAATTTGCTTTTAAAAAGTGTTGATATGTTTTCAAGATTATGAGATAGTTTGCTCAGTTGTATTTTTGACAATTTAGCCATTTGATTTATTTATTAGCCAATAGTTGGCTTTGATTAATAAGTAATTGTAATATGTTGAGTTAAAAATAATTTCAAATTGCTATTGTTTTTTGCTTTGGTGTTCATTTTGGTCCCATTTCCAATCTTCATAGCTCTCAGATAATTAGGACATAAAGGAAAACATGACCTCATCCAGAAAGCACTTAAACCAGTTCTGTGCCAGGCCTGTTCCAGACCCTGGGCTTCGAGATGAAAAGAACTCTATTGAATGCTTGTCGAAGTCAGGGGCACATACAAAAGAGACTGGACTTATATCTAGTTAAGAGCACTTTCCTGTCTCAATGTACAATTGAGTTGTCTTTTCTGTCTCTATGCCATATTCTAGGTCCTCTGTGTTGGAACTCGCTGTGTTTATATGGATAATGCCAATGAACCACATAATGTGATCATCTTGAAGCACTTTACCGAGAAGAACAGAGCAGTGATTGTCGATGTCAAAACCCGGAAAAGAAAAACAGGTCCCAAGCATAATCTTTTTTTTTTTTTTTTCTTAAAGGAAGGGTGCAGGCAGGAATGAAGGTAAATAGGCAGGCAGGAAGAGAAAGGAGGAAGAAGCATTTATTTATTTTTATTTAGTTGTTCATCTTGTTACTACCCCCACGGAGCTGTGTCTCAAACCCAGGTGCTTGGGATGGATGTTGACTGTGCTGGCTAGAAATCGTGGACTTAAACTCTAAGTGAACAACATGCACCTGTAAGTTTTTTTTTAAGAATGAAAGGAAGTTGTCTAATTTCTGCGTGCCCTGAGATCAAGGAAGATACCTTGATTCTCGTTGCTGCGTGTGATCTATTTTTTTCAAGCAAGTTATAGCTCCTTGGACTTCTTTTTCCTCATCTCTGAGATGACGTGGTCACATTGGGGTAGTTCTGAAGCCTCTTGCCATGCTATTATTTTGGTTGTGTTTTTTGGTTAGTCAGATGTGATGATTCTTATCATTTAATTTTCTCCACTTGCCTGTGTCATTTTTTTCTAATTACGTTGTTGATTTCAAGTTTAGCTCCCTTATGCTCGAGAACATACTTTGAATGATTTTAGTCCTGTTAAAATTGCTTGCAGTTTGTTTGTATGATCCAAAATTAGGTCTGTTCCAATGAGGTTTTCATGTACACTTAAAGAGACTGTGTAGACTTTCCTATGGATGTCTTTTTTTTTGTTAACTGACAACTCAGTTTTCTTAAGCCCGTGGATGTCATTTAGGTCAAGTCTTCTCTGCTCTTACTATTTTCTGTTTACTTGTTTTAATAATTACCAAGAGAGGAATATTGAGGTCTCCAACTATAATTATATATATATATATATATATATGTCAATTACTCATTTCATGATGAGATGTCCCCTTTTAGCCCTGAAAATATTTTTTATTCTGAAATCTACTTTTTTATGTAGCTTGCCTAGCTTTAAAAAAAATTACTGCCAACATTTGCATGGTAAATCTTCATCCTTGTACTTAATTGCCTCTGTCTTTACAGTTAAAGTGGGTTTATTGTAGATAGCACATAATGGGATCTTTTTTAATCTCATCTGACAATCTCTACCGTTTAGTTGAGCTCCCTGAGCTCTGGCCTCTGTCCCCTGAGCCCATTGGGACTGCTCGACTCTGCTTGTGCTTCTCTCCCTGCTCTGTAACCTGCACGCTGTCTCTGAGAAGCCAGGGCTCTTGGAGGACTCCTTATTTGTGTCCCTTTTCTCAGGAATCATAGTCCTGTGCTACCTGTTGCCCAATGCTGCAAAATCCTTCTTTCATATATTTTTTCAGTGTTCTGCTTGTTTAAGGTAGAAGAGTAAGTTTGACCCCTCAGTCTTGCTTGGAAGTGGAAGTCCCACATGTAACTCTGTATAAGAACTTCCTTTAACACCTGTGGACACACCTGCTTGTACACCGTAGCAGGATGTAAATTGCCTCTCCAAGGTGTTTGCTGGACACCTGGCCCAGCTAACATTTTGTGTTCGTCTGCAAGCTGACCCTATATAATGGCTAAGCTTGAAGTCAAGGCGATTCTGGTTTGGGGTCCTCAGTTCTTACTGGAAGAAACTTAGCTGTAGGAAGCACCAACTGTTTCTTTGTGCTTTTCTCTCCTTACCTGACGTCACCCATCAGTGAAGGACTACCAGCTGGTTCAAAAAGGAGGCGTGCAGGAATGCAGCGACTCTCAGGCCCAGCTAAGCCAGTACTCACAGCACTTTGCCTTTATCGCCAGTCACCTTCTGCAAACCAGCATGGACAGCCATTGTCCAGAGGCAGTGGAAGCAACTTGGGTCCTGTCCCTGGCCCTCAAAGGATTATATAAAACACTAAAGGTAAGAGTGAACTTCTTTCATTTGCTAATGAATTTGACTGTGATGTTAACATCTGTAAGGAATTGACTAGGAGGTAATACGTCTGATTCTGATGCATGGTTAACCATAGACTCTTAATCATTTTTGGCATTGGTTGGGGTCTTGCACAAGGATAACTTTAAAGAATAAACAGAATTTTCCCAGTAGTTGGTTCTCTGTATTTTTTCAGTTCTGTTTTATGAAACCGGTTATCACTGCTTTTAATGGGCTCATAACATTGGAAGATTAGAAGAAAAACAGACTGAAAAATTTCTCACTTCCCTCTGAGCCACAGCTCCTTTAGTTCTTCACAGAATGAGATGAAGGGAAGTATAAAGGGGCTAGTATACTATGGAATCTTTGACAAATAGGTTTGGCAGTTGGGGTGAGATAAGGCAGACAAGTTGAAAAGCTAGGCATTATTTGGCATGGACGTGAGAAGATTTGACTTGTGGGGAGCGTGATTCTTCCACTATCTGAGGAAACTTGATAGGTAGAAAGAGATCACTCCTGAGATGATCAACCAATAGAACCAGTCATGAAAGAATTCCATTTGAATAATTTGTGTGTTCTTGCTGTGCTCTGGTGGTATAGTGGTTTGGTTCACCGTCTCCGCATACATCCCAGGGACCTGGGTTTGTGTGGTTAGTGGGAAGGGGGGAAACAATCAAAATGTACAACTAACTAAATAAAAATGCTTCTTCCTCCTCTTTCTTCCTGCCTGCCTGCCTACTTGCCTTCATTCCTGCTTGCACCTTTCCTTTAAAAAAATTGTGAGTTCCTTCACTTTGGCAACCAGGAGGACACGGAGAGATTCAAGCACCACAGGGAGACTAGACTGGAAGGTTCTGCAACTCTGGTCCAGCCCTGAGAGTTTGCGGTTCTAGGACTGAGACCATGCATGTGCTCTTTGTTGGTGGTTTCATGGCATTTATCATAATCTAGAGTTTGCATTATAGTGAGATAGAGAAAATAAACTCCCTGAGGACAGAGATCCTGTCTCTGAATCCTTTCAGTAAGTATTTCTTGAACACCCAAGTGCCAGTGGAACTGAGTATTTAGCATTGAAATAGAAAGGCCCCACTCTCACGGAGCATACAGTCTAAATCGCAAGAGACAACAGAAAGCCTGCACTGTAAATCCAAAAGAACCGTTCGGAGGTGAAGTGTGAGGCTGTGGAAAAGGTGTCGGCCTTCAGGAAAACGGGCAGAGTGTTACATGTGGGCATAGTAGCACACTCCAGGCCCAGAAACAGGCATTGTGGTCAGGGAACAGAGAACACCCCTGCGACTCCAGAGGGAGATGAGAGAGAGAAGGCAGTAGGGAGCTGGGAGAACCTGTCAGCTGTGATTAGGGACTTGGACTTTCATTTGAAGAGCCATGAGAAGCTCTTAGAAGGTAGAGAGGGGAGGAATGAAAACCTTGGTTCTTACATAGGACTTAGCAGGTAGAATACACTAGGCTGCAGAAATATTGGGCGAGTGAATTAATTAGAGAGGAAATGAGCAGACCTAGGTTATGGCTGAATTTCAGAGTTTCGTCCTTTCTGCCAGCTCTGGAATTGTCACCAAAGGTTGAACTTGGACTGTTTACAGAGGCTGAGCTATGAGAGAGGCTTGCTTCTCCCTTAGCAACACTTACCTTCTTCACTCTTAGGTGCAAGTCACTCTCTTTTTTTCTGCCTGGCAGGCTCATGGTTTTCAAGAGACCCATGCTACCTTCCTTCAGACTGATTTGCTGAAGCTCCTGGTGAAAAAGTGCAGCAAAGGAACTGGCTTTAGCAAAACATGGCTCCTCCGGGACCTAGAGGTAAGGGATGAAGGTGACTCTGTGACAGCAGCCAGTGACAGGTTTACTGCCTTCAAGTGGGGAGTGTCCCTTAGTTTCCTCTGTGTCTGTCCTCTGCACTCCCATTCTGTGCAATTGTTAAGACTGTCCTATACCTGCCTTCCCTTTTGGAAATAGGAATCATGAACACCGGTCCTCTCCATAAGGTAAGTGAATTTGATGTTTGTGCAAAGAACATCAGAAAGAAGTATTTTATGGAAATACATAGTTGACCATTATATCATGGTAATGAAGTATGCCCTTAAATTATTATTGTTTCCCTTTAAAGTTGCTTTGAGTTAAAAAATCATTTTTTATATTTGTCCTCATATTTATTATGTGAAGAATTTTAGTTGATGATTTTTCATTTTATTACTATTCCACACCTAGGCCATTAGATTTTTCTTAGTAAAAGTTCTATGATTCCTTGTGGAGTTGAATTTCTGTGCCAGGTGTCAGCTTTGGGTCCATGACAGGCTGTGTGGAAGGTGGTAAGCCAGCCATTCTCAGTCACACAGAGCTGACTCCAGGAAACAGCTCTCATTTTGTCATAAAGGATTTGGTTAGGTTTAAGGAAAATATGCTAAAACATGTTGGTAGATAACCTGGAGTGCATTTGAGCTCTTGCTCTAGGAAATATTTAAAACTAAGTTCTGTTGTTTTTTAAATAGAACTACATTGCAGAAAAATTGAAAAGCAGAAAACAAAAACTATAAATTTTACTCCCCGAACACAGCTATCATCAGCCTTTTGTGTATTTTCTTATTCTAATTTTCCCTTCTATATCTATAGATAGATGGATTTAGATTGCATATTGAACATCATATTTAAATAAACTGAGATTCTATAATGGACATTTTTCCAAGTTGCTATGTAGTTTTTGTAACTACTGTTTTTGTGTTGTTGTTTTTTTTTTTTTTTTTAGGAAAGGTACAGGCAGAAATTAAGGCAAGTAAGCAGGAAGGCAGGCAGAGAGAAGAGGAAGATGTACTTTATTTATTTTTATTTATTTATTCACATTGGTTGTTCCCACCAGCCCCGGGTCTGGAACCTGGGACCTTGGGGTATATGTGGGACTGCTCCTTGGGTGTACTACACCACTAGGCCACCAGGGTGCACCGATAACCACTGTTTTTAATGGCTGAATATGTTACATGAAAGTAAATTTCAGTTTTTTTTGTTTTTTTTTTTGCGTCATTAGTCTTCATAGACTATATTATGAATATATTTATATATGTTACATTATTACTAAAAGATGAGTTACAGGGTCAAGGGGTATGAACATTTTTGTAGTTTTTTACGTTTTAGCAAAATGCATTCTAGAAGGATGTTATCAATATACACTATTAGTGGCAAATTAATAAACACAAAGGTCCCTCATAGTTTTAGTTAGCATTTCTCCCATCCCCACAGGTTCTGAACTCAGGTCCATGGCTTCCATAGCCTGCACCTTCGCTACCTGAGCCACAGGGAAGAGGGAGTGAGTTAGCATTTATTTGATGATCATTCTAACTGAACATGTTTCTTATCTCTTACTAATTTTATATTCTTCTTCTGAATTACAGTGCCTTTTTTAAAGTTCAGTTAAATATTTTCTATTCTTTGAAAGTTAAGATCTGTGTAGTCTTCTCACCCACTAAATAGTCACATTCCTGTGCTGCCTGATTTCTTTCCTCTATAGATTTTGTCCATTATGCTGTACTCCTCAAAGAAGGAGATCAACACTTTGGCTGAACATGGAGACCTGGAGCTAGATGATCGAGGGGACCCAGAGGAGGAGGTGGAACGGATAGTCAGCAGCCCTGGGGAGACGGAGCAGAAAAAGCTTGACCCTCTCGAAAACCTCGATGAGCCCACCAGGATATGTTTCTTGGTATGTTCTTGAGTCATGGTGTGTACTGAGGAAGGGACTAGATCTGAGGAACAGATTGTTTTTGCTTGGACTGCATTTCAACCTCTACATGAAAATGCTTCAGTCTGAATTCAGAATTTACTTCCCAGAGACTTCATCTGTGTTGTACAGAATTGATGCAAAGAATGGAAAATTTCTTATAGCTGTAGTAGTTTTTTAAGTTTTAGGGACATGGACCCAAAAGATTTAGATTTTTTTTTTCCCCATAAAATGAACGTTCAAGTAAGTATGTAGGAGTGCCCTGATGGCCTAGCACTTCTAAGATGTACGCCTTTGCCCACATAACATCCCAAGGTCCCGGGTTCAAGACCCAGGGATGTGGATGGGTGGGGGCAACTAATGTGAATCTAAAAGGAAATAAATGGAGTGCTTCTTCCTGTCTCTCTCTCTGCCTGCCTGCTCACTTTCATTCCTGCCTGTACCTTTCCTTTAAAAAAAAAAGGCATGTAATATTTTGCTTGTAATTTTCAGATGCATCCATAAACTCCCACCCCTTATAGTTTCTTAGACATACTTTCTTACTTCATCCTTGGAATGATGTATAGATGACTGAGGGCTTGGACTTTGAAGGGTCTAACTGTATGAAGAGAAAGTAGTATGAGGCAGATATCAAAGAAACAAGAACTACTTTTTAAAGTTCATAAAGTATCATACTTAGATATACATGCTGTTGTCAAACTTCAGTGCAAGACAACTCTAGAGGAGCTAACTGAACACAATGTGGATTATTATTGACTTAACATTGTGTTTTGTTGGTATAATATTTATTTCAGTGTTTCTGTGTTTTATATTATCCTTTGAATTTATTATAGTAATGCAAATTATAATAATCCATGTTTTAAGGCTTACAATTCAATATGCTATTTTTTGAAAGAAAAAAGGTGACAAATTTTACTTCTTAAAAAAAAAAATCTGTCCTCTAAAAACACCTGTGAAAATGAAAAGGCAAGTCACAGACTGAGAGAAAACATTTGCTTATTTTTTCAGAGAACCAACTTTTGGTTTTATTGATCTTCTGGATTGTTTTTGTTTTCTATTTCATTTATTTCTGCTCAAATTTTGAATATTTCCTTTCTGTTTTGTCTCTGTAAGTGTGGGTATTCCTGCTGTTTTGTGGTTGCCATGCGACTGTACTCTTCCAGTCATTGACTTTAAGTCTTTGTTCATCTTTTGGAAGAAGGTGGGTTTCCTGAATGCGGCAGAAGGTTGGGTGATGCTTTTTAACCCATTCAGCCACTCTGAGTCATTTGACTGGTGGGTTCAGTCCATTAACATTTAGGGTGATCATTGATATATAGCTGCTTAGTGTCATTTTATAATTTGTCTTTTGTATGTTGCTCCAGATGATGACTTTGTTCTCTTTCTCTTTTTACATTAGATGGGTGTGGTTATGTTTTGATTGATTTTCACTTTTTGTTTTCTTCTTTGCTTTCTCCCTGGGGATGTATTTTGAGGTTACCCTGAAGTTAGCATTCACTGTTCTATGTTTACTACCTCATTTTATTTGAAAGTGTATTAGTCTTCCACTTGTTTTACCTATCCACATTTTTGTTCTCTTCTTCCCCACTTTTAATATTTGCTATCTTAGTGTTTTTCTGTGTGGTTTCTTTTAGTACTCTGACTATATTATGCCATTCCCTTCTGGCCTATAGAATTTCATTTGAGAAGTCTGCTGACAGTCTTATGGGGGCTTCTCTGTATGTGACACATTTTTCTCTGGCTGCTTTTAATAGTCTTTCTTTATTTTTGACATTTTGATGATGATGTGTCTAGGTGTATTTCTGTTTGGATTTCTTTTATTAGGAACTCTTTGAGCTTCCTGGATCTGGAGTCTTGTTTCATTCTTCAAATTGGGGAAGTTCTCATCTATTATTTCTTCAAATATGGTTTCTGCCCCCTTTTCTCTCTCTTCCTCCGGGACCCCTATGATGTGAATGTTGTTACTTTTGATGTTATCCCAGAGGTTTTGAATGCTGTCTTTGATTCCTTGAATTTTTCGGATCTCTGATTCTATTGGAAGCTTCATCCTATTGCTGAGTCCCTCTGTTGGGTTCTTTAATTCAGCCATCATGTCTCTTACCTGTTTGATGTCATTTTAATTCTTCTCTTTGCTTCCTGACAGTCTTGTTTACTTTCTCTACTCATTTCTGAATTTCCATGAGAATGTTAATCATACTAGATTCCTCTTTAGGTAATTTACATACATCTGTTGTATTCAGATTTTCCTCTGGGTCTTTGATTGGATCCATCATTTCATGTATATTTCTCTGTGCCTTTGCTGTATTCAGCATTCCATTTATATTGCTGAGGGTTCTGTTTTCCTGGCCTTGTATAGGTTTGACTTGCTCAGGATTGACAATCAGACTGCAGTTTCACCTCTACCCACAAGGTGGCGCTAGCGGGTAGCATTGAGACTTGGGACTGCCTTCTCATTACAATCTGGGTGGTGGGGCATCTGATGGGTGGGATTTCCGGTGGTTGGATATACAGTGGGTGGGATTAGTGCTCAGTGGTCCCCAGGCTCTGGCATGAAATGATTGTGACAGGATTTTAATTTGGCTGATTTCCAGTTATGACTGCCCCCAGTGTAATTTCACCGCGTGGGCTCTAGCCCACTCCCAGTGCACTGGCTCTCCTTTCACCCCCTCCCAAGTCAGCCCTCCGTGGGTCCATGTCTCAACCCCACTGGGCCCACCTCTCTCTGCCTCCACAGCTGGTCCCAAAAATCTCTGGCCTCTGTCCCACCGGGCATCCAGAGACTCCCGAGCTCTGTCCCAAATCCAAATCTGCAACTTAGCTGAGAACCATGCTGGGTGCCCTCACCCACCATTAGTCTTCAGCTATTCTGTCTCCAGCTGAAGTACCAGTCATTTCTTGATGTTTGTCTCAGGAAAATAGGTGATTTTTGTTTGTTTGTTTGTTTGTTTTTTTGGTGTCTGTGGGGAGCGACCTGAAAGTGCGTTCTATCAAGTCACCATCCGAAAGTCAATCCCTCAATATACTTTTTAAAAGTACTCATAGATTGTCTTAAGAATGACTTGTGGTAACTTTAGAAAATAATCATCTTCTTGCTCGTGAGTTCGGTGGTCAATGATACGCTGAAGCACTTTAAACCGGCTCTCTTCTGTCCTCTGGTGACCTTCAGATGGCGCATGATGCCCTCAACGCTCCTCTGCACATTCTGCGGGCCATTTATGAATTGCAGATGAAAAGGACTGATGCCTTCTTCCTGGAGGTTCAGAAGAGGTAAGTGCTGTGTAGATGTGCTGGCGTTTGGGGAGATGGCAAGTAGGGGAGGACATTGTCCACGTCCTGCCAGTGGGACCTGGAGAAGCTCCTGAAGAGCCGAGCGGCAGATGTGGGCGCATTCATTTTACTTCTTCATTAAGTATTTAAACGCTGGCTGTGCTGCCTTGCATAGATCATCTTTGAGTTGTGTTGTGTGTTCCTTTTGAGAAAATTTTTGTCTTTGCAGTCGGCCTCCTAGAGCAAACTTATTATGGATAAGAAATTGATAGAGAAACCCATATTTCTCTCATCTTCTATCTCAGAAAGCAAATAACGCAGAGCAGGACTTTCTGTCCTGGTCAACACTGCTGTCTTGTTTGTCTTTCACCACTCTATTTTATTTTCATGTTTTTTCCTCAAATATTATTAGAAAATTAACAAAATACTCCCTTTCTCTTAGCCAGGAAGTTCAGAGCTAATTCTTGGGCCCAGCTCTTAAATTTGTATAGATCTTTAACTGTCTATAAGCTCTGCCCCCAAAACCTCATTTTGACTTACTTCCAATTCTAATTTATACCAAATTGCAATTTAAATTTTCTTTTATTTTTTGATTCCATATTTCTGTTTTCCCATATGTATGTCTTATATTTAGCCTCAAGTTCTTTGTGAGATGAAGCAGAGTTGCATCAGTTAGGACACTTCACTGTCTGAGCTGATATAACTAAGAAAGCCAGAAATATCTTGAGTCAAGAAAACAGAATTTGTTTACCTCTTACATCATAATCTAGGGAGTGTGAGCCGCCCTGCTCCACCAAATGACCCCATACCCCCAAGGGTATTGTTCTCCTCTGCTTAGTCAAAGCTGTACTACCTCTGTTCCAGTCCAGAGGAAAGAAGGAAGGTAGAGAAGTGAGAGCAACCTTAATCCAGTTGTTTCGAGTAGGCTCTGGACACATGACCTCATTCACCTCCTTTTGGCAAGAACTGCATTGCTGCATTCAGCTGCAGGAAGGGGCTGGGGACTGTGTCACTTGCTAGATGTTTGATTGTATGTTCTGATAAAACTTCAGGGAACTTGATTCCTAAAAGATAAAAAGAGACGTGCCCTGGTAGAGTAGCAGTTTGGCCCACCACCTTTAGCCCAGCAAGGTTCACGTACATTCTGGACACCTGAGCTCATTTCTCAGGACAGGGGAGAACAGCCAAGAGGAACAGCTAAATAAAAATAAGATGTTTCTTCCTTCTCTCTCTTCTTACCTGCCTGTCTGCCTTCATTCCTACCTGCACCTTGCCTTTAAAAAAAAAAAAAAAAGAGAGAGAGAGAGAGAATGGATATACACAGTTTGCATTCTCTGCTACAAGGACATATATGCACATCTGTGTGCACAAATGACTAAATGCTGTGAATCTAGTTTGCAAAATATGGAAAGTAATAGGCCTACTGAAAAAAAAAGGAAAATGACTCTGAGCAACATTTCTGACAATTCCTTGTGGGTTAAACTCTTGCACTTCTATAACTTATGTTCCCAACTGTGTGCTCTTTTTCTCAGGTTTGATGGCGATGAGCTCACCACAGATGAGCGGATACGGACTCTGGCCCACAAGTGGCAGCCCAGTAGGAGTCTGAGACTGGATGAGCAGAGCGCCAAGGCTGTGGACACAGACATGATCATCTTACCCTGCCTGGTATGTCTCCTCCACCTGGGAGATAATTTGCCCTCAACCACCCCCCCTGTGAGAAGGCCAGGCCTCTGTAATAGTGGTCTTTGTGTTTGCAGTCCCGGCCTGCACGCTGTGACCAAGCCACTGCCGAATCAAATCCCGTGACCCAGAAGCTGATCTCCAGCACGGAGAGTGAGCTGCAGCAGAGCTACGCCAAGCAGCGACGGACCAAGAGTGCCGCCCTGCTGCACAAGGAGCTGAACTGCAAGAGCACGAGGGCTGTGCGGGACTACCTTTTCCGCGTCAACGAGGCCACAGCCGTCCTGTACGCTCGCCACGTGCTTGCGTCCCTGCTTGCCGAGTGGCCCGGGCATGTGCCAGTGAGTGAGGACATCCTGGAGCTCAGTGGCCCTGCCCATATGACCTACATACTGGATATGTTCATGCAGCTGGAAGAAAAGCACCAGTGGGAGAAGGTAATTGAGCAGCTCAAGCAGAGCCCACAGCCGAGGACAGACTTGGTGCTCGGGGAGTGTTTGCAATAATGACCCCGTGAAACCTGCCTTTGCCGTTTTCCTTTCTTGTTTCACATTTACAAGTCTAGCCCTCCCTGCTAGCCTGTCTCTTCTTGTCTCCTATGGTGTCACATAATGTGAAGCCCAGCAGGCAGGGTTAAAATAGAACTCGTTCATACAATATAGGATGTCTAGGGCAGTTTGTGTCTTCTGTTTTAAACCGTTGTTTCTGGAATGCCTATTCCAGGACAGATACTCTAATGACCCTGGGAGAGTTTTATTGGTGAAGAACACAAGCCAGGCAGCTCGTCTAAGGTTTCTGTCTTCTGCTGGCAGACTTGGGTCTATACCATTCTCCTAAACCATTTCCCTATGTTTCAGTTGGACAGTTAGAAGCCATTTTTTGTTTTGTTTGTAAATCTAACCTTCAGCTTGGTCTTCAAGTAGTACTGGGTTAGCAAACCTTCACAGGACTAGAAGCGTCTCTTCTACCTCCCACATGCAGAACCTAGGACCCACAGAGAGTGAGGGGGTCTAGACTCAGGAGCTCTACCACGCTTTCCAACCAAGCCAGACCATTTGTCACTGTCTTCCTAGTTTCCATGAGCAGCAATTCTGAATCTCATTTACTGCCCTCTTCTGCATCCCTATCCCTTGCCACCCCACGCCCCATCTACCTAAACCTGTGCTCACCCCGCTCCCCTGCCCCCACTGTTAGGAAGTGACTCATCCTATAATCCTTAACTTGCCCATGTAAGAACACTCCTATTTCTGAGTCTCCTGTGTCCTTTCCCAGCCTCATAGCTGACTGGTGTGTTGCAGCCATAATTTCGTTTGGAAATGTAAATGGCAAAAAGCAGCAGTTTTACCCCTACATCCCTCTCTTGAATATATCCTTCCCTCGTTTTTGCCCCCAGGAGCTCCTTATTCTACTCTTGTCTCTGGGTGTTTCTTCCATTGTGTTGTAATTTATCTGTATGTCCGCTCTCCCAAGCCCCACCCCCAGGCTCAGAACTTCTCAGGGCCTGGGCCCACACCATGGCTTCTGTTGGTTCCTTCAGACCTTCTCCATGCAGTGTTCTGAAAGGACTGCCTTGTCCCTATTTACAGCAGGGCCCTCCCAGTGAGCGGTGCAGCGTGGGCTCAGATAGCCTCTCCCTTCTTTCTGATGGGGAAGCTCTGTGGCCCTGCTACTGGCAGGCAGGCCCCGACATCCCCTGCCTTGTGTCCCACCAGATCCTGCAGAAGGTGCTCCAGGGCTGCCGAGAGAGCATGCTGGGGACCATGGCCTTGGCTGCCTGCCAGTTCATGGAGGAACCAGGAATGGAGGTGCAGGTGCGGGAGTCTAAGCACCCATATAACAACAACACCAACTTTGAGGTATGATCTAGGTGGTTGGCCAGACTCATCCTGCCTCAATGAGTGTGACTGGCAGGACCTGCTTGCAACCTTTCCTGGGCCCCCAAAATCTAAACACCTCAGTACACTGTCTCCGCCGCACTCTCCAGGTTGCGTGCTCACTTGAGTTTACCCTGTGCTCCAGACACCTCAAGCTCTTCACCATTCCCTGAGCATGTCAGACGTCCCATTGCTGTTCCCACTGCTGAAATGTAACCACCCCTACACACTCACACCCCTGTTACCTTGCCCCCCTGGCCGTCCTTCCTCCCTGACAGGCTACTCTTCACTCTTCACGAAATGCTGAACATTCTGTCCCTTCGGTGGGACTCTTCTCTGGCCTCCCCTTCTTCTCCAGGTGAATCCCATGTCTTTCCCAGCATGTTTGCATCCCATGTACATGCTCCCTATTCCAGCTGGACTCAGCTACAGTGGGCAGGGCTGGACCTGTATCCCCAGCTTCAATTACCAGCCATGGCATGAAGCCCTCAGTAACCTGCCAGTGACCAGTACTGTTTTCTGTTCCCCCTCCCTAGGATAAAGTTCACATTCCTGGAGCAATCTACCTCTCAATCAAATTTGATTCTCAGTGCAATACAGAGGAAGGTTGTGACGAGTTAGCCATGTCCAGCAGTAGTGACTTTCAGCAGGACCGACATAACTTCAGTGGATCTCAGCAGAAATGGAAAGACTTTGAGCTTCCAGGTAGTAAATAAATATTTTGTTGTCTAGACTCTTTGTTTAAAGTTAATACGTTTAAAGTTAATACTTAGAAGGGAAGTTGTTGGAGGTTTTAAAAGCAGGTTTTATGTATTTTATCAGAAATACCTCATTTGCCATTCCCTGTTGCTACAGTGTCCTGACCTGTTTCTGATTCTTGTGTGACCCAGGAGACACTCTGTATTACCGCTTCACCTCTGACATGAGCAACACTGAGTGGGGCTACAAATTCACTGTGACTGCCGGACACCTGGGCCGATTCCAGACAGGTGTGTGCTTAGGTCCTTCTGTTTTTTGTGGTGTCGGTGCCATAAGCTACTGATCTTTGTTAAAATCAGTGCAATTCCTTTTCTCTAGAACTTTCACAAACCCTGCATGTCACTCTTAAATCTACTATTGTTGGCTTGTTTATAAACTTGAATGGCCAGATAGAAGTACCATCTGTCAGGACCCTTGGAAAATGTTTATTCTCTTAGAATTTGCCAGGACATTTGCAAAACAATGGAACTGAAAATGTTATCCCTAGCTGCTTTTACAAAAAGGCATGATTTCAGGCAAACTTCTAATGATCACTGTTGTTTTCAACTTATTTATTAAGACTCGAACAGTTCATATTTTTAAATATCTGTGTATTTTGGTGGTTGGCCAGGATTTGAGATTTTGAAGCAGATGTTGTCAGAGCAAAGAGTGGTGCCTCACCTCCCATTGGCCAAAATGTGGGCATGGCTGGTGGGTGTGGCCTGTCGCCAGACTGGTCATCAGCGATTAAAAGCCATCCATCTACTTCTGAGGATTGTACGATGCTGTACACACAGGTACGCTGCCTTCTGGGTTTGAGTCCCTCTCTGGATATTTGTATTGTTATATCACCTCTCCACTCTGTGGCTTGTTTTTTCATTCTCTATGGTGTCTTTGATGAAAAAAGAAGTTTCTAACGGTAATGTCTTCCAATTAATCATTTCCTTAAGGTGTCCTGTGTAGGAAATTTTTGTCTTACTTGACTTTTGGGGACATATTTCCTGTGTTACTTTCTAGAAGCTTGTTTTCCCCTTTCCTTTTAGATCTATAATCCAAGTGAAAGGAATTTTTTTTTTTTTGAAGCAAAGGTACAGTCAGGCAGGAAGAGAGGAGGAAGAAGAATTTATTTTTTCATTTTAGTTGTTCACACTGGTTGTCCCCCCTGAACCTGGGACTCAAACCCAGGGGCATGGGGTCTGTGCTCCTTTGGAGGTAACTGACCCAACCACTGCTCCACAGATCCACTGTGAAAGGAATTTCGGTGTATGATACATCAGAGGTCACTTAGCCCACAGGGCTTAGCTCTATCCTTTTCAAAGCAGCTTCTACTGAGAACTGTCTGGTTGAGTGATGTGTGTAAAACATGTCACATTTCCACTGTCTTAAGTTGGAGGGCCAGGCCCTTCCTGATTGCATCATGGATGCACTCCTGCCATTTCCCAGCCTTTGGCAGCCCTCCTTCCAGCAGAGACACTCCTGTACCCCGGGGTCCCAGAACGTGGAGAATGCCCCCAGCACATCTTGTCCCTGACTGTTTCACACTTTCTCACCTTGGGAGACCCTAGACAAGTGTCAACTTGGGGACTTACCCAGAAGCCATGCTGGAGGGACCCAAGGGGAAAGGCAACTCCCAGGGGAAGGAGGCAGGCAAAAGAACTCCTTAGGCAATTCTGCTGCAAGGACAAGTCATGCCAATGCATTTCACATCACTCTTCAAGTGCTTTCCTGAAAACTCAGCTGTAAAACTCTTTCTATGAATCACATCAGATTTTCCTAGTGGTTTGCTCTAAGGGGGCTTATTCCTCTGGGAGAAAGTGTTTAGTTCTAAACTGATACTGCAATGTACAGAATTACTTTTCTAGTCATATGTTAAAGAGAAGAGGCAAATTTAAGAGTATAAATGTATAAAAGCATGTGGTAAATTCCAGGATAGTTTTATTTCATGATTTTTCTCCACTGACAGTTATTGAACTGAAATTAAAGTACAACTTTCCTCTGAGTAAAAAGACATCAATTCAGTCTCAACAGGGGTCTATTTAAAAGGAGTTCTGCTTTCTTAGAAATATCTCTTTCTTGAGCAAACTCAGAAGCATATTTCCTATATTTTATGAGCCTAAGATCATGATGGTTGTTAATGTTTTTTAAATCTTTATTTTTCTGATCATTAAAGCAATGAACAATGTAGAAAATCTAGAAAACTGACAGACAATTACTGATAACATTTTTTGGTTGTTTAATATTTTTAATACAGTTGCACAGTACTTACTGCACGTGCAGTATTTTTTTAATTTTTATATTTTATTTTGTGAACACAGACTTGTATCTTGCCTTTCTCCACTTAGCATTTATCTTGAGATTTTTCCACTGTCATTAGAAGCTCCTCATAAGCCCATTTTTGAAGATGCGCAGTTGATTGACACCAGTGTGCTTCAGGCCTCCTGTTTCCATGGGTCGGATTTGGAAGTTTAGGCTCTGCTCCTTATTTGCTGTTGGTGAATATTTGGTGCTATGTTACTAGAAGGCTGAGTGGGACTATCTTGTAAGGACTTTACTAGATGAGGGAGAATCGGAGCTGGCAGTATTGAAATTCTCTGTAACTAGACCCCACCTCTCCTCCCACAGCGACCTATGTGACCTCGCACTGCTAAAGCCCCTGTGGCAACTCTTTACCCACATGGAGTACAGCCTAATTGAGGACGTGACGCAGCCTGGCATCCTCCTTCCCCTGCACCGAGCCCTCACTGAGCTGTTCTTCGTCACTGAGAACCGTGCCCAGGTGAGGGACCTGCCTCTCATCCAGATTCTGGGGTGCAGTGCCTCTCTATTTTTTGCTCTCTTTGCTGCCCAGAGCAGGGGGCAGAACTCAAATCGCAGCCCCCTCCTGAGCCCTGAGGTGTTACTGGATCCCAGCAGACATGCCAGGGAAACAGGCTGGTCTAGAGTCCAGGGTTTTCACCTCCCTCCAGTTCTGGGAAGCCTTTGGGGCAGCACCACGATTGCTTATTTTGTCAGGCCTAAAGCCAGAGGGGGAGAAATTGCCTTGGATCAGCCCTTGACAACAGTGAGTTTTGGAAAATGAAACGATGGATTCTTTCTTTCTCTTCTTTTTCTCCCCTCACCTCAGCACAATAGGCTCATTAATGTAAGAGATGAAAGGGCCTTTCAAAGACCTTTAGCTTATCCCCACATTTTATACATGCGGAAGTGGACCTGAGGAGGGGTCCCCTGCCCAGTCACCCTGTGCACAGAGAAGAGCCTCCCTCCAGCAGGCACCTGTTTCTCCGGCTCCAGGCTCCTTCCATGGCTCCCAGCGAGCTGGAGTGAATACTGGTGACCCACTTGAGATTTCTTTTGTCCCTAGGTGATGGGCTATTAAAGCAATACCTGTGCTTTCTCCACAGGAGCTTGGCTTGCTGCAGGATTACCTGCTGGCCTTAACCACCGATGACCACCTTCTCCGCTGTGCGGCACAGGTACTCTCTCCCCACCGAGGAACAGGCCCGTGGGGGCTCTCCCCACTTACTGCAGCCAGGGCAGAGAGCCTCTGTGTTTGTGACAGAGTACAGAATCCACCCAGGATTTAACGCAGAGCTCTGTTCTTCTGGTGTCAGAGAGAGCAGCCAGCCCCATCTGAACGTGTCACTGCCAGAATCCCTGTTCTGACTGTGGGGTCGGAAGACACCAGCAAAACTTGCATCTTTAAAACCCAACCCGCCAATGCCTTAAATTTATAGTTTGGTTGACCCCTGAAGTTTCCAGTGAGTTAGAGTGCAGGTCATTTTAGATGTGATTTGCTTCCCTGGTAGGAGATCTCTTCTGGCAGCAGGACCCCTTTACACTTTTATATTATTCGGGATCCCAAAAAGCTTTTGTTTGTGTGAAATAGGAGAGAGAAGCAGAGATATCTATCTCTATTATAGAGTCTGCTAGAAATTAGAGTATTAATTTGGAAATTGACAAAAAAATTTAAACATTCATCATTATTTAAAAAAAAATTATTTAGAAAGTCATGTGTATTACATTTGGAATTAGGAAATAGGTCCAGTTTTTATTCATAAGGTTATTAAAATAATAAGAGTAGATTTACATGTCAATAACAACAGGATATTAATTCATTAAAAAATACATTTCATATTAACATAGATGTCATTTACTATGTTTTTTGAAAAACAGCTATTTTTCAAAACTAGTTATTGAGAAGGGTAGGATTGTGTTCCAATTTTTGCAGATCTCTTCAATGTTCAGCTTAATAGAAGACAGTTGGATCCGCATATCTGCTTTTACATTCAGTTGTTGTAATATCAACATTAGCCTCTGGAAAACTCCACCTTGTATTCGTCAGAGTACAAAAGTAAAAAAGGCAAAACAATATCTTAGTATACTGTAAAAATGATGTTTCCTGTGTGGAGCCCCTGAAAGGGTCTCAGGAGCCCCCAGGTCCCAGATGATGTTTTGAGAACTTAGCCTCACAGACTCCTTAACTATCGCAGAACACCTGGTCTAGCCCTGACTGTAGCTACATGGGCACTGAGACTCTGCCCACTTGAGTGGGCATCCAGCTGAGACGCCCAGCCTGAGCCCTGTCCTCTGTTCCTGGCAAATTTTCTCAGTACAAGGTCCTCCTGTAAGACAGGGTCTTGGTGCCTCCTTAGAAGCACGGATCCTCATAGCAGCTACGGAAGTCGTTTACAGAATACAGAAGCGTGTATTCCAAGACTTGTAGGCAGGGTGAAAACTCCCGTCTCTCTGAACAGATACCCACACCACTACCACCACCACCCCTGCTTTCATGACACACCACAAATTTTGAGCTCTGATCATTTTGTCTCCGCTCCCTTTCCCCATGTCTAGTCTCCTCGCCTCCCACAATCCATCCAGTTTGCTGGACCAGTGCTCTGACATTTCTCCCTGCCACCTCTTCCTCTCCCAGCCATCATCCACTCCACTCCTGCGGCCCTTTGCATGATAGCCAGTCTCTGCCTCGCTCCCCCTAAGTCCCCAGCACTGACTGTTTCTTCCCTTCTGCACCATTGTGCTATCACCTTTCCCTAAAAGCTTGCCCAGACCCCCTTGCAGATGGCATCCTCTGTATCCACTGAGCCCCAAATATGGTACTGTCCGTCTCACAGGGCACTGATGATTTTGGCCTTACATTTGGCGATTTCATGTCATCTTGATAGCTTTTTATCTCCCACTCTAGATTGTGGCCCTCCTGGTGAGGGAGCGGGTCCTCCAGTCTAGCCTGTATCTAACCCCCTGCCTGCTACCCCAGGTGTGCAGCTGAGGTTCTTGCTCAGTCCACACTTAATGTGTGAGTAAGGGAACAGTACCTGACACTGGCAATAACTCCTTCTCTTTCCGCAGGCTCTGCAGAACATTGCTGCTATCAGCCTGGCCATCAACTACCCTAACAAGGCAACCCACCTCTGGAATGTTGAGTGTTAACCCCCGGTATGGCGTGCACGGGACTAACTAATCTGTCCACAGGGACTTCATAGCAGTTACCTGAACTCATTCAGGAAGATTCTGTGGCATCAGTGCCGAGCTCTCCTTGAGTTCCCACTTCTACTCTTCTAGAATGCCAACAGCCATGCCTTCACGATCTTCCCGTGTCACAGGCTAGATATCTACACCAACCATAGTGTGAGAGTGAGCAAAGCAGCACAGAATTATTCAGAAAGGACAGTCGGGGCCCTTGAGAAGCTGGTTCGGCCTTCCCCAGGGCCTGTCCTTGCAGAAGCCGCAGCCCTGGGAAGGCCTGGAAGGAGCAGCCTCGCTGGGAAGTTTGTCTCAGTTGCACTGGAACAGCCTGCACCTCCCTTCAGGCAGAGAGAGTCTGCCCAGGGCCGCCTTTCTCAGAAGCCTGCCAGACCAGAAACTCCTCTTTGGCTTTCGCTTCTTGAGACTGGGTAATCCAAACCGAAACCGGTGAGATGCCCTCTGGGCCACCACTTGGTCCCCAAGCATTCAATATAGGATCAGGCGCCACTCCAGAGGGATCCTCGGTGAAAGTGCCCTGGGGGCACCAGCAGGTGGCCCATGTGTTTGCCCACACACCCTGGCTCCCACACATCCACTGGTTGTTGATTTAACATTTCAGTTCTCACCTCGCGTTTTCAGAACAGAACCATATCAGCACCCTTGCAAGGCCTCTGGGGAATCGCCCCGGGAATGGTCATTCAAGGGGCCCAACCAGTTTGTGTGAAAACAGCAGAACTTGAGAAATAGTCTTTAACTTCTGTACCTAAAGACTTGAAGTGTTTTCAGAGGACATCGTATTTTAGCAGTGAAAAAAACAGCAAGTACCACATAATGATTTTATTTCTGCTCCGTGGTCATAATCATCTATCATATCCACCTCTGGGACTCCAAGTGGCTATTTGGCTGTCACTTGTCTAGCAATAACTATATTAGTTCTCATGATTTGTTTTCCATTTCTTTCATGGTCATAGTCTTGCCCTGAAGTGCTGATTATTATTCTCTTTCAAGGCCACACTTTGGAGCGTGGAGCCAGGCTGGCAGGTGGGCTTCTGCCAGGTGGGCTCCGTGGGACCGGTTGGCATGAGGAGTGCTCGAGCCCACTGCCACTTAAGGGCAGATGTCTGGGCCTCTGCACATCCCACCACACAAGGCCAAACTCAAGGAAGGCTCATCCTAGACAGGGCTAAGGTGCGCAGGTGGCACTGCCATGACCTCTGGAAACCCCTGCTGCTGGGTCTACAGGGGTCTGGATTAGAAGGGTGCAAGACTGCAGGTCTGGGAGGATCTTCCTGCATGAATGCTTTTACCTTCCAGATCAGAAGACCAAGGTGTAGTGACCTTCTGTAGCCCTGGAATTATATTCTCAGCCAAACTCCAGGGTGCATGTGGAGACCCCATGGAAGGGAGAATTCAACGGAGACAGAAGCAAATAGGGTGGGACCTGAAGTGTGGTGCCATGAGGCCCACCACACCACTGTCAACAAAACCTGGCCTGGCCTGGCCGAACAGTGTTCCCACCCAAGTAGCTGGCGCTACCAACTTGGTGGAAGAGCTTTTCCCATCTTTCACTCCGCTTGCATCCCCAGAGAAAGCCCCATGGTCTCTACCCCAGATAGGCCTCGCGGTATGAAGGAAGTCACAGAAAACAAGTGGGTTCAGACTCGCCGATGGACTCCCTGAAGACAGATGACAGGACGGTGCAACTCCCTGCTGAACCTCATCATGCCACCCACACCCTCTAGACTTTGGCGGAGGGACAGGGCAGGTGCCACAGCCGTCGCCCCCCCATCCTCTCATCAGGAAGATAACTTGTAAATAAACACAGGACTCCTCAAAGCTTCTCTCCATACATCACCCTTGCTGTTCTGGTCCCTCTATACTTCAGTTTGCGTAGAACAAACGCCAGTTTTCCCTTCACACGCAACTGCTGTCTCCTGGCAGGGCCCCATGACCTGGCATCCCTGTAGCCCACCCTGTTTCTGCTTCCAGCCACTGGGTGGCGCTGCCGAGCCTGGTTGGTGGCTCCCTCCGCTTCTGGTCCCCATCCAGGGCCTACCATATTGGAAAGAATGGATTTCCATTAAGACCAACATCCCTTCTGACTTTCTTAAGAGGCAGGACTGCCTGGAATGAGATAAAACTGGCAGGAATAAAGGTGTTGTGGAAACATGTGCCTAATCTATAAAGAAATTCTGTTCCAAATCATATATATTGTACAAAACAGACACTGTTCCTAAAGAGAGGAGTGACTTATTTTCATCATCGTTTTTAATTTGTTTTCTTACGGGTTTACGATTTTGAATTTTTCTTATTGGTTGAAAGAAAGAATTTTGATTATATCAGCTGAGTGAGTTCAGCCTGTAAAAAGAATGTTAAGTTGTGGGTAAAAATGCAAATGAAGAGAAATATATTGTACAAATTCTATATAAAAAAAGGAGTTGTGTGTGGGTGTCTTTTTTGGTGGCAGGGGGGCCTCTTGCCCCCTCCCTCTGTCTCTTGTGGATGTTAGGCTGGAAACTTCTACCAGGCCTGTACTATTGGCATGTCTAGACTCTCAAGGCCTCCTACTTGAAAGGAATCAGAAGGGTCCTCTCACACCTCCTGCAGCCTGACTGCAGCTCAGCCGGAGCTGCCTCTTCCTCAGGCTGGGCCCACACACCCACCTGCTTCCTGGGCCCCCCATCCGCACAGCTGTGCTGTCCTCCAGTCTGCTCCTGCAGTCAGACACCCCAGTCCCGCTCTACCCATCCTTTACCTCTTGTAGCTCACAGGATGCTGCCCAGTTGACCAGGAGGAAGACCAGATGTCTGGGTTCAGTCAGGGCACCTGTTGCTTTACGAGGGGCTGCTTTCCTTCTTGCCTCTGGACCTTCTTTCCAACTAACCGGTGTGAATATCAGCCTGCCCTCGGGTCTCTTGCCTCTTCCTCCCTCAGTCACTTACTGCTCTGCCTACCTCTCGGCCATGATCTTAATGCTGAGAACTATCTGCTGTCAGAGAAGAGACTTACCTCATCTTTGAGACCCATTTGTTCCAACTTGACAGCAACTGACATATTAAAACCCCCAAACTGCCTTCTGGAAATGTGGGCAAGGGTCTGGACCCAGTCTTCACCTTCACCATCCCTGCAGCCTGAAAGAAAGTGGGTTCAGTGAGGCTTGGCAGAACCTGGTGCACCCAGGACCTTGCAGCCCCCAGATCTTCCTTTAGAACCTGTCGGTCACATTTTCACCCTCCGCTGCATCACCATGTCCCCTGCACACAGTGGGCCTGTGCTCAGGACAACAGGTCTGTGGACCCTGGCCATTGCTCTCTTTGGCTGAGCCCTGGTCCACTGGTATGACTGACTGCCTCTGCTAGGCTGGAAAGCAGGAGCAGAGATGCCAGCTTATCTGCTCAGATTAACCCGAAGTCAGTGGAAGCTCACAGAGGTCAAAACAGGTGGAACTCAAATTTTAGAACAGAAGGAAAACAGTTCAACCAGCCACCACCTCGCCTCCTCTGATAAAGAAGCTGTGAGAACTGTAAAATGTCAGCCTGGAATCACACAGGAAATGGCCGCACTGCACCAGCTCAGTTCTGTTACTAGCCCAGGCTGTCACCACAGCCCACGTGTGGTCATTCACTCCATCAGCAAATTCACTCAACAAATCAGCAGTGTGCTAGTGTCTGGGCTTCATGTAAATCTCCCTGTTAAAAACCCAGGCTTGGAAACCACATTACCCAAGGTTGGCTGAACGTGCTGTAAAGGGATCCTTGACCCCGGCCTACAGGCCCCCACCCCACCTCCCTCAGGCCTTACACCGAGCATGTTTTTTCACACAGCCATCCAGATTGAGGAAGACCCGGAACCGGGCCACGTGAGCCACAGCCGCATCAGCAGCGGAAGCACCCAGGAGGCCGGGGTCATGCTGGCGGCTTGCGTCACCACAGGATCACCTTCGACGAATATCAGCACATTACTTTGGGAAGGTTGCTTTGAGGCCTTATCACTTAACGACGAACCCAAGCTTCTGCCCAGCTGTCAGCCTTGACAAACTGTGGACACTGACAAGTGAGCAGAGACCGGTAAATGCCACCAAAACCAAGACTGGAGCTGCTCCGGTCATTGATGTGGTAGCGATCAGGCTACGACCAAGTTTGGGGGAAGGGAAAGCTCCCAAAGCAGTCTGTCACTGTGAAGGTCAAGTTCTTCAGCACAGAGCAGAGGAGCAGATTAAGGGAGGCTTGGGGGGGCCTGCGTGCTGGCAGCTTGAAGCTAAGTGACGACAGTTCGTTAAATGCAAGCAGGTGCTTTTCTCTTCTGCTCTGAGAGAAGGTTCCTTGGCGTCTCTTACCTACTATTTGTACAGGAGAAGCCCACCTAATTGGTTCTGGGAGTTAGGGGTTTGTGAACTTAGGCTCCTGCCTACTCACCTCAAAGTGTGGAAAAGGTAATACCGATACTTCGAAGCCTTCACCAGTTGCCCAGTTTGAACCCTGTTACGTTTATAAGGCAAGGATGAAAGTTTATTTTTATGTATAGAATAGTTGAAAAGCCTGTTTGCATTGTATACTCTCAATTTATGGTGAGTGGGAGAATATGCCTTTAATACCATGGGCTTCTAGATTTAAACACACTTTAATAAGTGGAGTCAGAAGGAAGCTGCTTCTCCCTAACCTTCCAAATGGGTTTCATTGTAAAAGCAATTAATGATGGGATAATCTTAACAAAATTTAGAACTTCAAAATCAGTCCTGGGAAAACTGGACTTTGTGGAAATAATGGGAAAATGAAATGAGGGAAGACTAGGCATTGCGTAAGAAAGAATGGTAGACTTAAGAGTATCGGTATCTTGCAGCTCCCATGCACTGAAGGGCCAGGTATGTCCATCCATGGCTACCAAGAGCACAGAAAGAGATGGAAGCAAACATGTCTCCTGATGGAAATGCTCACACCAAAAAACATCCCAGTCCTGCATATGGCCGAGCCTCTGCCCGGCAGTCGGCAGGCTTTCAGCTGGGAACCAGCGTGTGAGCATTTTAGGCTTTGAGAGACATCTGGGTCACAGGAGCCTTCCCACCTCTGCTCTGATAACGGAATCACCACAGACAGTATGCAGCTGAATGAGCAGGGCCTGTGTGCCAGTAAAGCACTACAACAATTTCTCAAGATTGTTCAGACAGCAGGAAATGCTGCAAGACAGTAAGAGACTCGGTTTTGATGGAGTAGTTGGTCAGGGTTTTGGAGCTAGTGAGAGGTTTGAGATAGTTCTTTATGATTAATCCTTGAGCCCCTGGGGTTTTTCCATCTAGACCTTCATCTTAGATCACCTGGGGCCCATCTGCCTGAATTTTAAGCACACTGTGGCTTTACACATGAAAAATGGTCTGGATCCTAGGAAGTTGTCTGGATGTGTGGGCCCCCAGGCACAGCTGTCAATGTTCAAAGAAAGACATAATGAACCAAGTTTTTCATCTCTGAAATATATCCATTAGAGAAGTTTGGGAAATCCTGAAGGCCAGAAACTAGAATTGCGTTTTCTAGGGTTTACCTCTTCTGTAAAATAATGATAAATGCTTGTGTGTGGATAAAACCTAGATCTTAGCGTTAAAAAACCAAAACCAAAACCCAGACTCTCAGTCTGAGGCCAAATGTAAGCACAGCCTTCAAGCAGCAGACCTGTTGTTCTCCTAACTGCCCCCTCCTGCCCGCCCTCCTCCTCCCCTGCTAACAGTTCAGGCTTTAGCGGGAGCAGCTGGAGAGGCTTTAATCTCATGAAAGGTGGGACCTTCCATTAGCTCATGAGCAGAGTCATGACTACTTCCAATCCCTCTTGGTGATCAGTCACATTTCTATTTGCTCAGCGCTCACTTCCCCAACCCCTCCTGCAGGCGGAGTGCTGTGTGCCTGCCTTCTGAAGAGAATTAATGCTGTGAGGCATGAGGACAGGACCATGCCCCTACCTGCCCCCGCACCTGACTGTTGAGAGCATGATGCTTGGCGGAGCTCCCACAGGCCAGACTGTGGGAGATGGAGATGACAGAAGAGTCTGACTACTAAGTCATGTCATTTGAACAATGAATAAGCCCACCAACTACTTGGGTGTGTGTGTGTGTGTGTGTGTGTGTGTGTGTGTGTGTGTGTGTGAATTTTGCTGTCGAGTGTTGACCTCTTACAACAGGAAACATTTTTGACTCACGTTTATGCAGCAATTTGGCTCCAATCGGTTGGGAAGATGTCACAGCTCTCTCATTACATGAATATGACTAATGTAGTGAAAAGTAAGCATGTAAAAATTCCTGAAAGAAATCAAAAGACCTTCTTTCCAGGGCTCCTTGCATACACAATTTTGCTCACACTCAGTGCGGCTCCAGGTTGGAACTTCGGAGGCACTGTCCTGAATTTTTAGGAATTTTTTACAGTTGCATGTTAAATCCACTCCAAACTAATTTATAAAGAGAATTTATTGACTTACAAAACTGAAAAGCCCAAGTGTGTCTCTGGATTTGCCTGGAGGCAAAGCTAGATTTCCAGGACTCGAGATGTCGGGTCAGTCTGCCTGTCTCTGCATACTTGCCATGCCCGCTCCCCGCAGTCATTCCCCTGCTCTGCTCGCTCTTGGTAAAGAGCTGGGTGACTGCCTTCTTGGCGGCCTGACTACAGACCACCACTGATTCTGCGTTGTTACCTGATGTCTTCTAGCCATGATTTAATTCAGTGTTTAAAAAGAGACTTAGGAGACCCATGAGCCGGCAGGTTGTCACCCCAGAACGGCTGAGCAACACACCGTCCATGACAGCTGGGCAGACGCTGTTTCTGGGAGGCCCCCAGGCACCACTGTGAGTCACGTCGCACGTCTGCGCAACTGCTCCGAAAGTCTGCTAAGCAAGATGCCCCAGAATGTGGGTGCAGCTTGTCCATTAGGGAATGGAGGACTTTACCATCTAGAACTGGAGAAGAGGACATCTGAAAACCACCAACTGAAAAACGAAGTTCTACAGGAAAGAATGAGCACAGGTCTGGTGAGTATATGCAAACAGACTAAAGATAGTTGGTTTTAGGCAAGATAATTCAGGACAAAAATGAAACCCTTGTGGTTCAGGCAGCTAAGGCACAGGCTATGAAAGCTTAAGACAGGTTCGAGACTGCAACTTGGGGAGCAACAATAATGAAAAATAAAAATAAATGACCAACAAAGAGTCATGGTTTGGGGCAGGGGGGCAGAGGTAAAAGATCAATTCAATAGCATATGTGTGAGGGATCTGCAATGTTTGGATTGGTCTTGCCTTCCATGGGGGAAGAGCCAGGGTTTAAATCTGATCCCAAGGAAGGAGGTAGGGGCCCCAGCCTTCAAGCAGGGAGGAGGAGGCTTCACACGACAAGGAAGGAGGACGTATCTTTACCCTGAAAGCAAAGATGGAGAGGACACATGAGATCACATCTGGATCATGACCTTCCCAACTATGTTCCCCTAGGCAGCAAGGGACGGCTGTCCTTCATTTAGGAGAAGGGCAAAGGTCAAGTAGGGGAGAGGCAAAGGGTTGGGGGGAGGCAAGTACTCCTCTCTCCCCTCCGGAGTCGCCAGTCTTCACAGCTCAGAATAATTTCCATGCCAGAGCAGTGCCTCTTGAGGAGACCAACTCTGAGAATGCTGGGGTGATCTGTTTTAAGTGTCTTCAGAGCTTCACATCTGACACAACTCAGTTGCCGGAGCAGAAGTTCATGGTTTTCCCCTCACACCCGTCCTGTTCTATGTATGGCATGCTGTGGAAGTTCATGGGTTTCGAGAAGTGAACTGGACTCTGGATGTGAAAAGCAATTTAAGGAGACATGAGTAAATGTAATACAGTAGTCGGGGTGGACTGCTGACTGACTTGCATTTGTGGAACCAAAAAGTTCAGCTCAGGGAATAAGGAGGGGCAGCTTCCCATGGGAGAACATGCTGGGCGCCCTCTCCAGGTTCCCTGGTCTGTGCTGGCACTGGCGGCTGCCAGGCTGCAGACAGGTCCCACTTTATGTTGGTAGATGCTGTGAATAGAGTATTATTTTCAATTAAAAAATAATGCTTTTGTGCACCAAATCCCACAAGAAATTCTTACCAATATTAGAGGATAGTCAACCAATAAAGATCACAGGCTCCAAGGAGAAAAGAAATGCATTCTTTGCACAGAGAGGGGAAAGACCTTCCCCACCTGTGGAAACATGAAGACGAGGTTGTGCTTTTCGCGAAGGGGAAGGAAGGCACAATGTTTAGATCTCTGAGTCTGCAGATTCCTGGAGGAGGGGCAGAGCGTTCCAGGAAAAGGGGTGCACACCTTCTTTTTGGTCCTAGTGTGGTCTGGACAGGAGCTATCATGGCACTGACGGGTGGGTTTTTTAGGACAGGTGCAGGCAGAAACGAAGGCAAGTAGAGGCAGGCAGGTAGGCAGGCAAAAGAGAAGGAAGCATTTTTATTTTATTTAGTTGTTCATCTTGGTTGTTTCCCCAGGCCCCAGCTCCTAAACCAAGGATGTATGTGGACCGGGCCACGTGAACTAAACCGTTAGGCCACCAAGGTGTGCGGGGAGGGAATTTAATGTGTCCTTCATTTTTTAAAGGAAAGATGCAGGTAGGAATGAAAGTGTGCAGAAGCAGCAGGCAGGAAAAGAGAGAGAAACATTTTATTTTAATGGGACTTGAACCCTGGGTTTGTGGCCTGCGTCCTTCAGAGGCGATTGACCCAACCACTGCTCCACCAGGGTGTGCTGGACACCATTATCTCCTAATCTATGGTTGTAAATTCCATTGTCTTCTAAAAAATGGGCCAATTATGCTGCTCTGGTAATTCCTAAAAATAAGCACAAGTGAGCCATATGTTAATTTTAACCATTTTGAGGAAATGGCCAAACTCCAAGTGACAAAATTACATAGAGCAAAAATTGCTAGAAATGTATAGAGACTACAGTAACAGACCTGACATCTTTCTCTTACTACAGGTTATTTAAAAACATGAGCAACAGACTTGTAAGGCTACATTTATGATACATTTTTCTCTGAAATTGGCTATGGGGAGACATATGAGAGGAGACAGTTGACAGGTCTGCCTCTAATCCCTGAGGGTCCCCTTCCTGCAGGGACACCTCAGAATCCCCATGGCCATGTCACACTGTGCTCCCTTTTCCTTTCAGACTGGATAAGGACACATATCTCTCCCTTACTCCCCACAACATGGGAGAGGGTGGGCTGGGAAGCTTGTCAGACATCAGAACAGGCATAAGTCAGAACAGCTGATCTACCACAGGGACGGGCTTGTCATCAGTCATCAACATGATCTCCAGCACAGGTGTGCCCTTCAGTACTCAGATGGGGAAGGGATTGCTTTCCCCACAGTCTGAAGTATTCCTCACCAGCCCCTATTCCACCTCCTCACTTTCTCTTCCAGGTCCAGTTCTTCCAAGATGGATGGACAGTGGGAATGTTCAGTTTCTACAGAAGGAACAGAAATGTCCTCCACCCAACTTTGCTTCATGGCACCACAATGCAGTCAACCACCATCTATCTGCACGAGAGAGATTTAAAGCAGTTAGCAACACTCATCTGTTCGGTAAGCGTACCATGTGTCTGTACTCAGGTATGTGAATGTATACATTGTACCCACAGAGAAAATATTTCCCAGCGCATTGTACCCACAGAGAAAATATTTCCCAGTGCCCGTGGGCTATGCCTAAAAATGGGTCCTATTGCAGGCTAGTGTATTAGACATGCTGGGCATTGCCTCTCTCCCCCTATTCTCTGTCTCTCTCACTCTCAGAAAGGTACAGGCCGGATTGAAGGCAAACAGAAGCAGGCAGGCAGGCAGGAAGAGAGAGGAGGAAGAACATTCTTATTTAGTTAGTTGTTCGTTTTGGTTATTCTCCTGGCCCCAGATCTCTGGGCTTTATGTGGACTACTCCGTCACAGCCACCAAGTTGACACATGAGCCCTAGGATGTGCCCCCATACTTTCTTTCTAAGGGAACCTTCCTCCATTCATAGCCTAGCTGTAGGGGAAGCAGGCAGTCATCCCTTCCGATCACTCAGGTGATTGGACCAGAGTAAGGAGCTGACCTAAGCAGGGACATGCAATTTCTTTGGAAATTTGAATTTTAGAAAACAAAAACTGTGGTGAACCCTGAATTTAAAGATTTGAACTGGCACACCCTTGTGGAGTAGTGGTTATGTCAGCCACCACCCACCTAGCACGATCCACACACATCCCAAGGACCCAGGTTCACGTCCTGGGGCCAGGAGGAACAGCCAAGATGAACAACTAAATAAAACCAATGAAAACACTTCTTCCTCCTTTCTTCTTGGCTGCCTGCCTACTCACCTTCATTCCTGGCTACACTTTTCCCTTAAAAAAATGTATTTTTTGAGCCATGTTCAAGCAAAGGAAGCTAGTCCAGAGTAGATACTGGAGGTGAGAAGAGAAAGGTGCAGTAAGAAATTCACAAGCCTAGAGTAGCTTCCTTTTCTTTCTTTTTTCTTTGGAAGCCCAGCTATTGTTCCTATACTTCATTTCGGCGAAAGTCACCCTTTTAACTTGACTGAGTATGAGTGAGTTCTCAGTAAATATTTTAAAAGCAGACTTGGGTGATGGAAATAGTCTAAAATTAGGTAGTGGTGATGCTAAAAAGTACTGAATTGTATTTAACTTTTAAACGGTAAGTTTTTTATGAAATATATCTCAGTCAGAAATGCAAGGCAAACCAGAGACTTGTTTTTCACTCTGACAAACAAATGGCAAAGAACGTTTGATACGTATTTGTGCACATGTCCTGAGGTTTTACTGGAAAAATTCCTGGATGTGAAATGCTGGGCAAAGGGTAATCACATTCAGCCTTTGGCTATATCCTGTCAAGCGGTCCTCCAGAAAGGTTGCATGAGTTTGCATGCCCACTCAACAATGTGTGGGAGAAGATTTGGGTAGGAGTTCCTGGTTTTCGCCAACCTTATGGATGAAAGCATTGTTTTGATTTACATTTCAGTTACAAGTGAGATTGTACATATTATTTTTATGTGTTTATTGGTCAGTCATATTTTCCTCTGGAATTTATATTTCATGTAAAGTGTGAAGTAGGAATAAAGTTGTTTTTTTTTTGTTCAATTTTTGTTAGGTTAGTTTTTTTGTTTTTATTTTTAATGATTATTTATACTTAGTTGTTCACACTAGTTATTTCCTCACCACCGTCCCCACCCCTCCACTCCGCACCGGGGACTTGAACCCAGGGGTATGTGGTTCATGCCCCTTCTGAGACATTGACCCAACTTCTCCTCCACCAGGGCATGCCACACTTCTTATTTTTTTTTATGAGGAAGGAAGCAGGAGGGAATGTACAGTCAAGTAGGCAGGTAGGCAGGAAGAGAGGGAGGAAGAAGCATTTATTTATTTAGTCACTTGCTCATTTTGGCTACACCGCCCCCCCCCCACCCCCACCCCAGTAGCCAGCCCAGGAACTGCATCTTTTTGTTGTGAGTGAGTGGAGGGTAAGGATGTGTCCTGTGGTGTGGAGTCAAGAATTCAAGGAAAAATGCTTGGCAAAAAGCATGTGACAAGTTTTATCAGGAAGAATGTAGGCGGGCAGAGAGGAAGAATGTCTTCCTGTGGTTTTATAGGCTTGTGGCTGAATTTTCATTGGGGACCTTTGCCGGGACAGGGACGTGTCTCAAGGATGGCCCCTGGTTGCTGGGGTCTGCAGGCTTCCTCTTCCTCCCCACTGTACCTGGGAACTCACTAAGGATCCATTAGAGTCACTAAGGAAATGTCCTGTTAAAAGTTAACTATTTAAGGATTATTTAAAGACTAATTTCTCAGAATTGTTCAGATTGAAGGGTAACATCTAAGGATCAGGCAGATAGCTGCATTGCACTGTTCGATGCTAGCTTCTAGGGGTCAGGGGGTTACCTGCACATTACTGAGGGAGCTTTATTGCAAGAACTGAGCTATTTGCTTGCGTCTTCATTTTTTATGCTCCTCACCTTCTCCCTGTCCCCTCCTCAGCCCCTTCCCCTACGTTGTCCCTCATCACTTAGGTTTCATAGGGACTATGCCACAGCCACAGACTTAACACCTGAGCCACAACAGCGCATGGAGAATCAAACTCTTATTTGGTTTTGAAAATATAATTCAACATGCTGTCAAGATTTCCTCTTTTTTGCAATAGTTCTAACTTTTGTACAGTGGTGAGGAGATGATCAAAGTTTTCTTCAAGAAAAGCACAATTGTAAGTTCATTTTTATTAATATAGAGAAAAAATTAAATGAACAAAGTATTTCAAGAAATTAGAAAGTTAAAAGCAAAATGAAGCTCGGCAACATAAAAGAATGAAGAGTAAAAATAAAATAAGAATTAGAAAAAAAGTATTTCAAAAGACATAGAAAAAGCATTTGACAAAATCCAACACCCTTTTCATTATAAACACACTCGACACACTAGAAATAGAAAGGAACTTCCTCACAAATTTAACCAAGGAGGTAAAAGACCTGTGCACTAAAAACTATAAAATACTGTTGAAAGTAATAGAAGACACAAAGAAATGGAAATATATTCCATGCTCCTGGATTGGAAGAATTAATATTGTTAAAATGGCTTTTTTGCCTAAAGCAATATACCAATTCAGTGCTATTCCTGTCAAAATTCCAGTAGCATTCTTCATAGATACAGAGCAGAAAAATCATAAAATGTGTATGGAACCACAAAAGACTGAATAACCAAAGTGACCCTGGGGAAAATTGAGGTATCAGACTCCCTGACTTCACACTGTATTACAAAGCTACAAGAATTAAACAGCCTGATATTGGAATAAAAACATACACAGATCAATGGAACAGAAATGAGAGCCCAGAAATAAACCCACACATATATAGGCAAGCTAATTTATTACAAATGAGTTAAGAACATACAATGGAGAAAGGAAAGTCCCTTCGATAAATGGTTTTGGGGAAACTGCTGGGCAGGCACATGCAAAAGAATAAACCTTAACAACTCTCTTGCACCAAAGACAAAGACAAAAATTCAAACTAAATTAAAGACTTGACTATAAGACCTGAAACCATAAACAAGAAGAAAGCATCGTCAATAAGCTCCTTGACATCACCTTTAGAGAGTCTTTAGGGATTTAACTCCAATGATAAGGGAAATATAAGAAAAACCAAACAAATGGGGCTAATTCAAATTAAAAAGTTTTTGCACAAACAAAACACCATCATCAAAATGAAAAGTCAACTTACTGAATGAGAGATGTTTACAAATCATACATCTGACAAGAAGGAAAAATCCAAAATACACAGAAAACGTAGACAAGTCAACAAGAAAAAAAATGATTTAAAAAATGGGCAGAGGATCTAAACAGATATTTCACCAAAGAAAGTAGACAGATGGCCAACACACACAAGGAAAGACATTCATCACTTGTTATTAGGGAAATGCAAATCAAAACCCCAATGGGAAATCACCTCACACCTATTAGAATGGCTGTTATCAAAAAGATAAGTAGCAAGTGTTGGCGAGGATGAGGAGACAGGGGACCCTTACACTGTTGGGAGGAATGTAAACTGGTGCAGCCACTATGGAAAAAAAATATGGAGAGTCCTCAAAAATTCAAGAATAGAAATAACTTGTAATCCAGATACTCTACTTCTGGGCACTTATCCAAAGAATACAAAAACACTAAATGCGGCGCCACCCTGATGCAGCAGCAGTTGGGTAAATCACCTCCAAAGGACGGAGGCCCCATACCCCTGGGTTCAAGTCCCAGGTCCAGCAGAAACAATCGGTGTGAGCAAATAAATAAAAAAGTAAACAAAGTGCTTCTTCCTCCTCTCTCTTCCTGCCTGTCTGCCTACCATTGCCTTCATTCCTGCCTGCCCCTTTCCTTTAAAACAAAGATACATGCACCCCTATATTTATTGCATCATTACTTAGAATCACTGAGACATGGAAACAATCTAAGTGTCTAGCATCAAATGAGTGTGTATAACTGAAGTAAGTCAGACAGAGAAAGATATATACCATGTGATTTCACCCATGTGAAATACAAAGAAACAAAAACAAACAAAACAAAAACAAACTCTTCGATACAGAGAACAGATTGGTAGTTACCAGAGTGGGAGGGGGTTGCCGATTGGGTGAAAAGGAAAAGGGACCAATGGTGTGGTAGCGGATGGAAACCAGATCTTGGATTATGACCATGGAATAGTACTTGAGGATGTCAAATTATAATGGCATGCACCTGAAATGTATATCATGTTGTGGGCCAATATAACCTCAATAAATTTTCATTTTTTGAAAGAACTTATTCAACTTTATCAAGTGTATCTATGAAAAATCCAACAAAAATCATACTTACTGGTGAAAGAATGGATGCTTTTTCCCTAAGACCAGGAACAACACAAGATGTACCCCCTTATCATTTCTACTCAATATTGTTTTTGAGATTCTAGACAGGGTAATTAGGCAAGAAAGAGAAAAAGGGAAAGGATTTCAGATTGGAAAGGAAGAAGGAAAGCTATCTCTGTTTTCAGATATTGTATATGAAAAATTCTAACCAACCCACTGAAAAAACTATTAGAACTTGTGTATCCTGGTGGAGTAGTGGTTGGGTGCAGTCCACATACCTCCCAAATTCCTGGGTTCACCTCCCAGGACCGGTGGGAACAACCAATATGAACAAATAAAATAAATAAAAATGCTTCTTCTCCTCTCTCTTCCTGCCTGCCTATGCTGATCTTCATTCCTGTCTTCACCTTTCCTTGAAAAAAAAAAAAGACACAAAAATTTAGAATTAATAAAAGAATTCAGCAAGGTTGATGGATACAAGATCAATATATGAAAATCAACTGTATTTCTATACAGTTGCAACAAACAATTCAAAGATAAAGAACACAATTCCAATAACATGAGTATCAAAATAATAAAATACTTAGGAGTAAATTTAACAAAAGGAATGCAAAATGTGAAAACCACAAAGCATTGTTGAAATAAATTAAGGAAAATCAAACTAATTGAGAAAAGCATCTCATATTCAGATAAGAAGACCTACTGCTGTTTAAGATTAAAATACCCTCCAAACTGATCTACAAATTCAGTCACTTCCCATCGTTTCCATTTCTCTTCTTTGAAGAACTGGCAATGTGGCGATTCTAAAATTCATATGGAATTACCGGGGACCCCAAATAGCCAAAATGATCTGAAAAATAACAACACTGGAGAATTCATACTCTCGATTTCAAAACTTACTACAAAGCAACAGAATTTCCAGAGTGTGATACTGACATAAAGATAGACATAGAGGTGTGCCCTGGTGGAGCAGCAGTTAGGTCAGTCACCTCTGAAGGAGCAAGCCACAAATCCCCGGATTCAAGTCCCAGACCCAGGGGGAGACAATTGGTGTGAAACATTAAATAAAAATAAATGAAGATGCTTCCTCCTCCTCCTCTCTTCCTGCCTACTTGCCTTCATTCCTGCCTATACCTTTCCTTTAAAAAAAAAAAAAAAAGATATATAGATCAATGAGAAAATAGAAAAATACAACATATACAATGAATAATCTATAAGGAAACTTACACCTCAATAAAATAAAGATCAACTACCCAATAAAAAAAAAGGGCAGGAGTCAGCAACTGACAATTCCCCAAAAGAAAAAATTTAAAGGGTCAATAAAAAAGGATAAACGTTCACCTTAGAGTGATTTTTTTAAAAAAAATGCCTCCCCACCAAAAGAAAGATAGAAATGTTCACTGACCAGACTGGGGAAGATTAAAAAGATAGGTAAGGCTGTGTGGTGTGGGTCACCAGGCACTGCTCTGCTGGTCATAAGGGAACTGTACGTCTCCAGCCACTAGCCCACATGACCTTGACAGTGAGGTCAGAGCCTAAAGGGAGAGAGTGCTCTGTACCTGCTGTTACCCTCCTAGAAATCCATCCACAGAATAACTGGCAACACACTCAGATACGTCATTTAGGGCACCGGAGACCTTGAAAACTTCCACATTAGATAATTTATTAGATGCAATTAAATATTATGCAGGTGTCTAAAATAATATTGCAGATGTATATTCACTAACCCCTAAAATGTTCACAACATATTAACTAAGTGAAAAAACAAGTTATAAACAGTGTCGGCAGTTCCATTTATGTGAGAAAACATGTTTTACCTATAGAGAAAATGACAAACTTTGCAATAATATATTAACATTGGTCATCACTGGTTGTGAGATTATGGGTGATTTTATCTCTTTGCTTATCTGTATTGTAAAAATTTTTTTCTACAATAAACGTGTAGTGCTTATATAATAAAAGAGGAAAATAAAGGATTTTTTTTTTTTTTTTTAATTTCTATTGTGAGAGCTGGCTTTTTCAAGTTTTGTTTTTAAATTTGTCATAGGGTTTGGCTTTTCTAGGCTCCAGGCTGGAATAGGAGGCAGGTTTCCTGCTTGGGGAATTGTGTTTTTCCAGGTTGCCTAAGAGGCATGAGGAGTTTGGGACAAACAGAAGCTGCTCTTTTCTCACACCCTGGGCAGCCCCCTGATCCTGGGTCAGCGCAGCTCCCAGGATGCTGATTCAGGCCTTTGTACTAAACTCCATTCATGTTGATGTGAGCACTGCAACCAGAGTCTCTGCTCTTGCATCCCCAGTCCCTTCCCCTCTGATTTACTGGGAGAGACATGTGACCCAGGCCTGGCCAACAGAACTTTCCCTTCTCTCTCTATAGTGATTGGTCCAGGCTTGATCATGTGACCCAAGTCATCCAGTGAATTTCTGCCTCAGGAGTTTCACTGCATCTATGGAGAGAGAAGCTCTGTCTCTCCTGGGTTTGCTGGGAAAAGGGTGCATCAGCTCGCTAAGCAAGCTACACCTCTGGATACTTCCAGCTACCAAATCCAGCAGATTTTGGAAGTTCTCCCACACAAGTCCTTCTGGCAGAAGAGCGAAAAATTCAGCTCCTACTCCCCCAAAATGGTTGATTTCAGTTTCCAAATTTCTTTCTTTCTTTTTAAAGGAAAGGTACAGGCAGGAATGCAGGTGACTAGGTAGGCAGGAACAGAGAGCAGGAAGAAGCATTTAATTTATTTTTTAAGTTGTTCAGCTTGGTTGTTTCCCTCTGCCCCAGGTCACCAACTCAGTCTTCGGGACGTGTGTGGCCTGTGCCAGCTGGAGGCGGTGGCCTTATCTACTAGACCCCGCCTCCCCCCCCTTCCCTCCCCACCCCGCATGCCCAGTTTCCAGATTTTTAATATCTTCCACATTAATGCAAATTTGGTGTAAAGTTTACATTCCCGAGTATTGTGTCTTAACGTTTCAAGAATGTTTTCTCCAAAATCTGAAGCATAAAATTAAGATAACACTCCCAGTGGCTTTTGGAGACAAGACTTTTATCAGATATCTGACTGGAAAATATTTTCTTCCATCTTCGGGATGGTCCTTTCACTCTCAGTTGTTTGTTAATTTTGGAGAAATTCAATTTACCTGTTTTCCTTTTGTATCTTGTGCTTTTAGTATCATATCTAAGAAACCATTGCCAAATCAAAGTGACAGATATACTCCTATCTTTTCTTCTAAAGATTTTATAGTTTTAGCTCTTTGACTCATTTTGAGTTACTTTTTGGAAATGGTGAGACAAGAGTCCGGCTTCATTCTTTTCATGTGAATATACAGCTGCCTGGGCACACACCGGGGTGGGTATCCCCCAGGTTCCCTGAGAACCTTGTACAGAAGGCACACTCATGCTGTTTGGAAAAGGACAGATTTACTAAATGTCATACACCGTTCAAGCTAGGATGGTTTGGGTGTAGGAGGATGAAGAAGGACAGATTAAGAGAAAGGACTATCAGGAATAGACAGGACAAGAAAGGAAATAAGCTGAAGGGGGCACTGAAATGAGACAGGGGTGGGCAGGCTGTCTGGGAGGAAAGGGAGCCCACCTCTGGTGGACCAACAGGGGAGGGTCTGCTGAGCTGAGGCACAGAGCCTGGGGTGGGGTGAGGCTGAGACAGCAGACAGGAGGCAGCAGGCTATTCGCCCATAGCCTGGACAGTCAGGGGCATTGAGGGCCTGGCTGACAGGTCTCAGCTCCTGGGAAGTTTTTGGATCCACTCCTCATTCAAAACAATAGATGTCGGCCATTTCCAGGCAGCACAGTGCTGTGGTCAAGCTTGGGAAATTGGGACCCAGCTGTCAGGGTTCAGCTCCCCGTTCCGCCACAAACTGAGAGTGATCTTGGGCAAGTAACGTCACTTCCCTGAGCCTCAAGGGTCACAGGAGGAAGACAGGAGCAGAAAGTGCATAAAGTCATGCAGAGTGCTTGGAGTCTGTGCAGCACACACTGCAGGCTGTTTCATTCCGAGAAAAATCTAGAAGCGCGTACCCAAGATGTCTTAGTTTCGAATAGTTCCAGAGTTCAGTTTGTTACAGTGAGGGTATATGAGCACAAAACCCAATGAAGTTTAGGATTTGTGCCTTCATCTTTGAGTCCAGGATGGCACCTGACCCGGGACAGGAGGCTGAGGGCAAAGGTCACACTATTGGTTTGACCTGAACATGATTGGGCTGTACTTGGCTTGCAGCCAGCTGTGGCAGGAAGCATTTGCTGCTGAGAATCCTGGACCCTCTGCATCTGGGGCTGCGGGCAGGGCCACCAGGGTCCCACTCCGTAGGGACTCTTGGAGCCGCACGGCTGTCACTGGGCTGGCGAGTGACCCCTTTTACAGTCCAGGAGTCATCTTAGAGGGAAGGTAACTCACTCAGGGTTTCATCCATGCTTCTGGGGCTGGAACCCTATTCTGGCCTAGGCTCTCTCAGAAGGCCAGGGGTCATGGGAGTCTGAGATGCCTGGTGTCAGGTTGTACACCCCCAGCCCCCTTGGCTGGGGAGTCATATCCGCTGCTCAGCCACAGGCGGGCGTGGACTCTGCAGCACCTCCTTGGAGGGAAGCTGGCATTGTGTTCTCAATGGCCGGTTGTGGAAAAATCTCACACAGAGAACCAAGTAAACAGAGAACCGGGGGCTGCCGTCATGGGAACCGCCAGGCGGAGGTGGCAGTGGGGGTCAGCATAGGAGAGCCTGGCTTGGCCTGGGCTCACCTTGGAGCCAGGAATCTGCCAGCACAGATCCTGAGGGCTGAAGGGTGGCCCCTGGAGGTCTGAAGCTCGGATTGCTCCCCAAGGTCACTCAGAGAGCCAGGGCTGGGTCAAAGGCAGCACCTAGGTCTAAGCTCTAGTTCCTCTGCTCCCAGCTCTCCCAAGCAGAAAGAGACAGTAGGTACTTCTCTTTTTCTTCTTTTTTCCTTCCTTTCTTTCGTTCTTTTCCTTCTTTCTTTTTCTGCCCTTCTTTCCTTCCTTCCCTCCCTCCCTCCCTCCTTATTTCCTTTCTTTTTCCCCACCAAGGCAGATTTATTTTATATCAAGCGTGCACTACAAAAGGCCAAATACAATGAGCAAACACATTCCCCCATGAACACTGACAATGCTTTCAACATGTACCTGTTGAATGGGATGGGGATTTAATAAATTTCACTGCTGAAAGAAATAATAGTCTCATCACAGCCAATATCCTTACACAATCAAATTGTGAAATGAATGTTTACAAGGCTTCAGACAATTTAAACCTGAAGTTTGACACCATACTTTCATGTGTCTATAGGCCTCAGTAAGGCTGTCTCCAGCATCAGCAACGCTTCACAGAACAAACCATTCATCAAAACCACATGGATTCAAGGCTCAATCAAGTGATGTCCAGCCCCACACAAAATGGCTAAATCTATGAATTACTTATACCGACTTCTATTATTTGATTCTCTCACAATTATTCAGTTGGTTCTTAGCAAATAAACCTTTAAAGGCAAAATCCACCTCCTTTGAGGTTTGATCCCAAAATTCAACAATAATCACAAAAGCCCACAGTCGCTTGGCAAAACTGATACGCAATCACAGTTCTCAAGGTTGAGAACAGCGCGTTCTCCATCGCACTGGAATTTTAGATATTTAGTTCATGACTTTAAAATCTCCAGGTTTTCATTCCTCCAAACTGTGTGAAGACGGTGTGCTACAGACTTAAGGTTTCTGTTTCTCCCCCTATTTTCTTCAAACAGAAACGTTTCTCATGTGTTTACACGTTCCAGAAGGAGAATCTTTTGGAGCCGAACAGAACAGCCCGACACCATTAGGCCTGTGAAGCAAGGGAGTGCGGGGAGGAAAAAGCGGAAAATGGTAAGTTCCACAGCAACCAGTACACGCTGGACAGTATAGACTGTGGGGGTGGCCTTTGGGACCCCATCTCTTGTGGCTGGACGGTCAGGGGCGTCTTGATTGGGAGTATGACTCGTTCACTTGTCAAGCCTACACCTCCAGCCCTCAGTGCATTAGGGCTTGTGCCGACTTGTCTTCAGTCTATTCCAGGTCCCCTTCATTTCTAGGAAAATGACATTGCCAGCTACTCGGCCCACCTCTGCTGGGCAGCTCCGGGCCGTGGATGTGCTGGCGGCCTGGGTTGGAGCAGTGCACGCTGATCTCTTGCTCCTGGGTTGCCAGTCACATCACAAGGATGTGTGGTGACATTGCTCTATGTGGTGACCCTTACTGCTGTCACTTCAGTTTTCCTTCAGATTCCCTTAAACCGCCGTCAGAGTGGAGGTCTGAGTGCTTGGCCTCCAAAGCTTGCACACACACGTGACATTGCTTCCATCTAACGCTCCTCTCATGCCGTAACTTTGAAGTCTGTTTCATTCAGTTGAACCTTCTCGGGAAAAGCTTCCACCTTGGTCATTCAGAATCCTCTCCAGACAGAAGCCAAGCTGGCACCACCAGACACAGAGCCAAAGCTGCACTCACCGCCTGCTCCATGTGCCAAGACCGCCCTCCGCCCGTGGCAGCTCTGGTCTCACTATCTCAGAAGTCAGGGATCTCTTGAGCTCTCATTGTGAGAGACTTTGGGACACCTTCATCCTTCGTTTCCGGACCCTGACCTTGACTGATGCCTGTCAACACCCAGGTGAAACTGAGTGAGACTCAGTCTGTCCTGTGCTGCTTTAGCTCAGGCTCTTCCAGACGCAGGCAGATGTCAGAACCTTGAAGCCGGGCACACAGAACTGATGCACACACAGGAGGTATTCCCACTTGGAAGGAATTGGAGTAGAAAGGGATGAATAGAACTTAAACACACTCCCATTACACAAAGAGCACCCTGTTTAACTGGAGGGTGATTCCCTTTGAGAGCAGAAGAGGAAAGAGCACTGAGATGTGGATATACTTATGTGCTAATGATGCTTCTCTGGTGAGTTGTAGCCACATGCCTTTGGAAGTGACTGCATGCTGAGCCACTCGGGGCTTGGAGATGAGGTCTTTTTGCTGTTGGAAAGCTATCACTTCTTGCCTCTAAGAATAAGGATCAACTGGTATGTCCGTTAAGAGTCCCTCAGCTCCCAAGGAGAGAGTCACGCAGCCTTCCATCCCTGCCACTGCCCTGTGAGACTGCTCTCTGGGGTGCTCTGTGCTGGGCATGCTGTGACCTCCTCCCTTTCCCTGGGGACTGTTGCAGCAGTTCTTACAGAGCTGAGACCTCTTAGTGCCCATGGGAGGAGGTCCCTGACCTGGACAGCAGGCTGGCCTTCTACGTTCCTGCCTGCAGGGCACCCCTTCTTCCAGCACCTTTACTGTCCTTGGGAACCCTTCCCCAGATCTCTCTCTCTCTCTCTCTCTCTCTCTGTCATACATACACACACACACACACACACACATAGACACACACACACACACACACACACACACACACACAAACACACTACTTCAGTGCACATGCCTCCATGTAGTCAGTCAGAGCATTATGAGAACTGGTTCCAGAATAGGCACAGGACCCATGTTCCACTGGAGCCCAATATGAGACTCAGATCACAGGCTTTTGAAGAAACTGTTGGTAAAGAGATGCTCTTTCCTTTGGGGCAGCTACCCAAGCGGGATGTTAGGTAACGGTACTGGCAGCCATTCATCACCAGAGGAAAGAACCTCTTGATAAAAGGAGCCAGCTCAGAGGAAGCAGAGCCCAGAGGCAGAGAGAAAATTCCTGAAGATAATTTGAGAACAGTTAATTCAGCCATATCTGAAGTCATCAGTTCCCTGGACTTTTCAGTGGAATGAGCCAGTAAGTTCCCTTCTATGCCTCAGGGTGTGTGAATTGGACTCCTGTCCCTTGTAATTAAAAGAGGCCTGACTGATCCATCACATCCGGCTCAGACTCCAGTGGACCCTGCAGGACCTTCCTGATGCCCCTTTCCTTTTGTCCAGAAGATCCCAGGAATGTGCCTCTAGCTCAGAACCATCACTCCCGCCTCCCGGAGTCCTTCGCTTCACTCACTTAGACCACAGAGCTAAGGGGAGAGGTAAACCCAGAGAGACTGAGGAAGGGTGGGCAGGCGAGGGGCTGTCCCAGGGCCACAAGGAGACCTGAGGTGCATGCAGCAGGGAAGGTTTCCTGAGGCCCCGGATTGAGATTCGAAGGGACCATCTGTCCAGCCCACTGTGCCTCCTGAGACCAGAGGAGCAGGACAGCCAGGGCCTGACAGCTGGGCTAGACTCTGTCCACTCAGGGCTCGTGGGGGATCAAGAAGGCTCCGACCCCAGCCCGCCCCTGCTGTCCGCTCCTACACTCCCGTTCTCTCACCTGCAGCAGCAGGCTCAGCCAGAGGCTTGCTGACTCTGGACGATTTTCTTTGAGCAAAGATTTTCTTTCTCAAACAATATAAAAAAAACCCTGGACCTGGAAGGAGGAGAGAGCCTTAGAGACCATCTGGTTCCAATGACAGGACCCCCTCCCCAAACGCTGTGCAGGAAGGGAAACCGAGGTTCAGAGACAGGCTGGGATCTGCCAGAACTGACACAGCAGGTGTGGCCCTGGGTGCACACTGGAGTGGGGTCTCCTGGCTCCAGGCCTGGGGGAAAGCAGGCGGCTTGGGATGTAGAGTGAGGGGCCTGTGGCTGCCTGGTGTCTCTGCCAGTCCAGAGCGAGGCAGAACTTGCCGAAGTTCATGCAGCAAACGGGAGCTGGGCTGAGACCTGAGCCAGGTAACCCTGTGGCTGCCACAGACAGCTTCATCCACGTGGCTCCCAGTCTCTGGCTCTTTGCTGGATATTTGTGGCAGAAAGGATCATCACACCAATGTGTGGCTCTCATTGTCCTATCGCCTGTCCTGCTGACAACGTTCCATTTCTTCAGTACCCGCTTCCTTTCCTCTGTGGCCTCAGTGTTTCATCTTGAGGAATCCCTGGCCTCTCTGGGCCTCCCCTCCCGGCTGTGCAAAGGCGAGGTGGGAGGAGATGGGGCGATACTCTCACTTCTGAGGTGAGGGATGCAGCCACAGCCACCTTCCCCGGCTGCAGAGGCTGCAATTCCTCTGCCTCCTGAGCTGTGTTCAAGGCCCTGTGACTCCCGGCAGAGGGGACAGAGTGGCTCGCAGACCTGTCCTTCCTCTGTGCTTTGAACACCTCTCTCTGCCTGGCAGCAGAACAGCACACAAAGGCTGCAGCCGTCTCGATGACTGGCCCTGTGCTTGGTGCTGAGACCTCCCCTGGCAGGGCCACGCCACACGGCTGAGGGGCACCCTGGCCTTGTCCCGCTTCTCAGACAGCGAGTGGAACACGGAGCTTGCGGCATTCGGCTCCACCCCGCACCGCCTCCTGTTTCACACGACAGCAACCAAAACCCAGCGCAAAATATTTACAGCCCAGGAAGCTGAAGAGAAAGATTTAGGGGCCAAGATCCGGAGCAGGATTCGTGGTGACTGGACATCACCCTTTATCACTAGTCCCAGGCCTCCTGGCTTCACCGATGGTGGATCTAAAATGTGATCAGCTCTCTAAGATGCCACTCGTTCCAACCCACTGCCTGTGCTAACTCCGGGCTGGGACAGCGCGAGAAGTCATGTAGGAAACAGCATTTGTTCATAAATTAAGATGGTCATTTAAGAGCTGTGCTTCTCCTTTTCCTTCCTTTGTTCTCCCTAGGAAACCTCGGGTGGGGATCAGCCCCTCCTCAGCTGGCCTCCCTCCAGCTGTTCCATCTAGCTGGGATATGGGCCCTTCCAGCAGTCCTGATTCAAACACCACACCAAGCTTTGTTTCTTCTACCATTCTACCAGTCCAAAGTCGAAGCCTAAGGCAAACACCCAGGAAGAGCCAGAGCACTCTTGCGGCCTCCCAGGAAGGGGACGCCGCATGCCATCACCTGTCAGTCTACCCATTGGCTTTTCTGCCAGACCTGGAACAAGTCTTGGCTTCTCCAGTAGAGCCCACACCAAAGGCCATCTTTACACCCCAAGGTCCTGAGAGATGTTGAGGGACAGCAGAGTCATGGCTCCCTCCACTCACTCATTGAGTGGAAAGGCAAGTCAACCACATCATCTATACCCTTTCTTTCTTTTTCCCTTTCTATCTAGAGAGCATGTAGATGAATGTGGAATGTGCTGCAGACTCTCTGTAAGATTGAGTGCTTACCACCCACTGAACATGGTGCCAAGGGCTTGTATTGCAAGGTGCATTCATCTGAGAGGTGCAGACAACCCATTTTTCACTTCCTTTGAATATTTTTAAATTCATCTCTCAGAACAAAAACTCTGGGTGTCAGTAATTGTAGGTAGTTTAGCAGCTCAGCAAGTCTTTTCATTTTCAAACTCCTTTCCCTCAGCTGTTCTTAGTATATGGACTTCACATTCTGCAGCTGAATGTCTCATGGTCACAAAACAGCTGCTGCTGCTCCAGACATCATAACTCTGGTAGGAAGCAGGCAAAGGCTTGTCCTCTCTATTGAATGCAGGCCCCAGCAAACTTCCTTGACACCTCCTTGATCATAAGCGGGTAGGAGGTTCTCATGACCATCCTCAGCTACCAGGGAGCTAGAAAAGCCAGTATCTGGTGAAGAGGGAAGATATCACTGTTGCTGGTTTACACCATCGGGGTCCATGCACCAGACTGGGGCACTTTGCTACCTGGAGCAAAGTCAGGATTCTTTTAGCAAAAAAAGAGGGTATCTCTGTTGGGTAGTCAGCTAACAATGTGTTGTCTCAATTCAACTCACAGCAGTCCACTGAGGTGGGGCCTATTAGTCTTCTCATTTTACAAAGAATGAACCTGAGACTCTCAGGCATTGTAGTAATGTGTCCAAGATCACATACTAGTAACTAGTCAGGGTTCAGCCCATTTCTGCCTCCTGAGAGAATGACGTGTATTACTGTGTTCCCTTCATACCCCTGCTGCTTGGGTATAAGCCCTTTACGATGTGAACCTCGTGAGGGAAGGGGCTTGTGTCTTCATCTTTGGGCTTTGGCCCTGTCTTGTGATGAATACTTGAGCTCAGTTGAATTGATTGAAATGTAAAAATGGTTTGGTTTGATGCTTGCTGCTTTGTCATATGTTTTAAAACCAAAAATGTAAGCTGCCAACACTACCTTTAAAAAATATACCTATCTCCTCTTTTGTATTGTTCTCCACTTACCTACATTGGGTTGCTGAAGTCCTGGGATACATTCCAAGGTAAATATCACCAATGATGGAAATTTGGGGGAAGGAGAGGAGGGTGAAAGACTAATTGAGGTCCTGAAGAGTGTCAGCTCCTCATTAGCTGTGGAACCATGGAAAATTCTTTGTTCCTGCCTACTGGCCCCTTGCCTCCAGGATCTGGGTGGGTATTAGCCTTGGCCAGCTTCCTGGTCACGCCACAGACAGTCTGATCAGAGGGAGAGTGTGCTGAGCAATGAGGGCAGAACCAGGCAGGCTCTTGGGAGTGGATGCAGGACATTGCGGGCCCTGAACACCAGCCTCCCAGTGGGCCCATGCTGCCCAGGCACTATCTCACTTAGCACATAATGAGCTGAGGGATGGGGGCTGGGGGTTTCCCATTGTACAGCTGGGCAACTGGGACTCAGAGAGGTGAAGACACTAGTCCAAAGTCACACAGCAAAGCTAAGATTAAAAACTAAAGCTCATAGACTTCTCAGCGTAGTTTTTCCCCTAGTCAAGGGTGACTACTGTCTCAGGAACCTTGAAGAGAGTACATGTTGGAAGCCAGGGAGGCCCCTGGCCCATGCCCACAGCTTTCACCAGCCCATATAACTCAGTGACCAGAAGCAGGGGCTTTGAGCCAGGTCAGGAGCCCAGCGCTGCATGGCCTAGGGACCTGGGCAAGCAGTGCAGCTCTCTTCCTTTCTGTCCGCAGCACAGTCTGTGCTCTGTGGCCAGGCGGCCTGGGTTCCCACTCCAGCTCTCCCAGGTGTGGAGTGCGGGGCTCCACCCCTTGTGCAGCTCTACAGGGAGGCTGCTTGCAAAGACTCAAAGTGCAGGGAGCTGGCCCTCAGCTCTGGGCAGCTGTTGTTCTCTCCTACCCCGGAGCAAACAGGGCTGTGAGAAGCAAAAGGCAGAACCTCCTACATGGGGTCCCAACCTTCCCTTCGTGACCCCTGAGCAGCTGTCTGAGGGCATGGGCTCATTTGGGTATGCAAATGAGAGCAGCGTGACTCCAGGGAATCACAGGCAAATGGAACCCAACTTGCAAATGTGGGCATTTTCATGGAGTAGGATTGGTGGAGGGCACAGGATGGAGCTCCCCTCAAGTCCCCACACCCCGACCCCAGCATGGTTCAGAGACCCTGCCCGGGTGAGTGCGCCCCACATGCTCAGCCACTTGGGGTGAACCACATTCATTGTTTACACAGATTCCCTTTGTCTGCTGAGGAGAGCCCAGAGGACATGCCAAGGTCACCCACAGGGCCGCCGGGCAAAGAGCCCTGCCCGTGCCTCCACCCAGAAGTTGGCCACGGTCCAGGCGTCAGGTGTCTTGGGCACTGTGCCTGGCTCTGCCACGCTGGGGATCTGGTGCTTTTACCAACTTCCTTGACTTCTCTGGGCTCCTGGGCCCCGCCCGGGCCCTGGAAGGGACCCAGAGCACTGGCGCTGACCTGGCAGACACAGCACCTAGGCTCAGGGCCACAGTTACAGGATATCCCCAGGGAATTGGGCTTGCTGCCACGCAGGGAACACCGGGGCGGAGACCTGGCGTGGCTGAACAGGCCCAAAAGGGCACCGAGGAGGGAAAATCAGGACAGCAGGCCTCACTGAGGAAGGCCCAGGTCAGGGATGTCATGGAAATCACAGGTTCCCAGGGATCCCCAGAGGGAGACACGAGTTCTCCCTCTGCCCCCAGCCTGAGAGCCAAGGGCAGGGCCCACTCTCTGTCCTGACCTTGCTGCTGGGTGGACAGTGAGAGCGAGTCCCCATCAGGGACCCTGTGAGCTTTAGACACTGTTCCCCCACCACACAGAGACCCGGGGGCTTGAGAAGAGGGCTTTCTCAGACTCCCATGTCCTGGGAGATGCTCAGAGGGCCAGCCTTGCTGGTGGACTTGGCCAGCCCTTCTCACCAGGCCCAAGGCCTGGAGCACCCTATGGGCAAAGCTGAACCAGCAGCTCCTGCCTTCTGCACACAGAGAGCAGTGATGGCCCTCCAGGCTCAGGCACTGACCAAGACAAGCCTTTTCCTCAGAAGCCCCCCAGGCCAAAAGCCTCTTCCCCATACCAGGGAGCAAGTTCAAAATCTCAAATTCCTTTTCAAATTGTGCCTCAGGTTTATGAGCCTGGTCTGGCCAGGTCAGGTGTAGCAATTTGCAAGGCAAATAGGAGTTTTATGTTTTATCTTCCTATAACCCACTGCCAGCTGAGGGCCTGCAGGCAGACTGATGAGGCCTGGCTGGAAAGGCTGGAGCCCCTCCTTGCTCACAGGCCCTCTCACCTGAATAGTTGTGATAGGTGGTGCCAGGAGCAGCCCAAGACTAGTCTAGAAACTAGGTGATTGTGCCAGACATTGTGACAGAGAAAGGAGCATAGAGATAAAAGGGAACCCATCCTGCTGTGTGACTAGGCAAATTCCAGTCCCTCCTGGGCCTTAATCCCCTGTCCATACAATGGGAGTGCTAACTCTGATGTACCCCAGGGCGAGAAGGGCACAGCTTAGCCTGTGAAGATGCTCATTCATTCTTTTGCTTTCTTTGTACCTCATTTCCTTTTATTATCTTACTGCATTGGCGAGACTCTTGTTCAGTTACACGATGTATTTGATGGTGCATCCTGGTAGCTTTGTGGTTAAGCCTGTGGTCTCTGGTTAGCACAGTCCACATACATCCCGAGGTCCTGGGTTCATGTGCTAGAGCCAGGGGCACAACCAAGATGAATAAATAAAATAAAATCAATAAAAATAAAGTCTATCTTTGAGCATCGGGTGAGTGCCAGAGCAGTGCCAGGCACTGCCTCAGGAGAGTCCCAGTCGGAGGGCAGCTTTATAATGGCTCTCATGCCCTGGAGGAGCCAGTAGAGACCTTGCGGTGATTCGGCCATGATTCACTTCCCAGAGGATCACCGTTTGAACACTGCAGAGGCGGATTCAGGCAAATAAGGAGAAGCACAGGAATACTGGCTGCCCAGGAGGCACAGGTCTGGGTTACTGGACTTCTTAGAGAAGACAGCGTTTGAGTCTGACTTTGAAGAGGGAGGAGGGTTCAGACACAAAGCCAAGAACAAGTTTCCCAGGACAGATAAGCATACAGGCAAAAGCTGAGAGGCGGGGACTCTTGGAGAGGGGGTGGAGAAGATGCAGGTGTGGAGGGCAGGGGCAGGGACCCCCCCAGCAGGACTACGGGGAGCAAAGGGGTCCTGGGAGGCACCTGAGCAGAAGAGGAATCTGCAGCAGCAGCAAGAGGAGGCTGGCCTGGGGGGAGCAGACACACCCTCACGTGCTGTGCTGCCGCCTCGAGGTCCAGGGGGTGTCTGTGCACCACTGGGGGGGAGAGTACAACTTCCTGTCTTCAGCCTGGCTGGGGAGATAAGGGGACAAGGACAGGAAGTTGTTTCAGGGAGCTGAGGAGTGAGCTCTGTCCTCCCCATCCCTGCGCATGGCCCTCCTGTGGAGGTGGAAGCAAAAGGGACAGAGGGCAGCCCTTTGGGTCAGAATGCAGTGGTCCAGGTGTCCTGAGCCAGTCTGACTGCTGACAAAGCCCTGCTTCCCCAGGCCCAGAGGCCAGGAGTGCTCCCTTCCCAGGAAGAGGCTCCTGGGTGCTTCTGCTCAAACTCAGTCACTCACACACCCTTCCTGACACCTCCCTGGGGACCAGGTGAGTCAGGCCACGGTCTGCCCTCAAGGGGGTCTGCAGACCTGGGAGCAGAAGAACATCTGGGTGCTGTGGGTGTGCCGGGTCAGCAGGGAACCCTGTTAGTCTGAGGTGGGGGCGGTGGGTGCATTTCTGGCCTTAAGGACAAATGAAGTGAGCACTGACAGATGGAATGGTTTTCCAAGCAGAGGGGGCAGCAAGAGCAAAGACCCAGAGGCAAGACATTTCCGTGGCCCCAAGGTGGCAACCACTGGAGGCAGGAAGTGGTGAGGAAAGGGGAGGGATGTGAGGAAGAAGCTTGGAGTGCTGAGGCCTGGATGTGCCTAAGGAGAAGGGCTGAGGGAAGGGGCCAGGTGAGTCCCCCTCTTAGTGCACAGGGAGAGGCTGGAGGTCAGGGCCAGGAGGGTGGCTGAAGCTGGGCGGGACCTCTGGCCCAGGATACTCGTGGGGGAGCATCAGACTTGCACAAGCGTCCCCAAGACCAAATTAAAAGAACTGAGGGTCAGGGAGCAGGCAGCAAAAGGGTAGGTCTTCCTGTTTGAACAGCTGGGAGCCAGTCTTCTCTCCCTTCTCCAGAAGGGGGCTGCTAAAGTGCGGGGTGGGGGTTGTAGACTCTGTGTGGATGGGTGCTCAGTGGCAGGGTCTTAGAACCTGGTAGAACCTGGGACCTGGGCCTGCTGGGACCCCAGTAACCCCAGGGAAGAGGAAGAGAGGTAGGTTTCCTTTTGCATTTCAAACTGATTTACAAACCAACTGGGGCAGTGGGGGGTGGGGGGGCACCTCTTCCTCTCTATCCTCTCTAAGGACAGCTGCAGCTCACTGCTGCCCACCTCTGCACTGACAGGAGACAGGGTAACAAACACCTGGAGATGGGCAAGCACCTGAGGCCTTCCAGCCAAGTTAACTGAAAACCATGTCCTTCCCTGTTCCTTCAGATGTCAGCAGAAGGGTCACTTCCTCCAGGAGATCTCCCCTGCCCCCTTGGCTGGGAGAACTCCTCCTCCGCCCGATTCTCAGGGTACCACTGGACATGGTGTGTCTCCACATGTGGTTCTTGGGGTTCATAACTTGCTCCCTTCTTGACAGTGAACTCAGGAAGGAGAGCAACCATCTCTCCAAGACCTGGCACTGTGCCTGGTGTGTCCGGCTCCTTGATGGGTGTTTTGGAAGGATGGCTGACCTCTGGCATCTGCAGTGGTCTTGTGCACAGTCAGTCAAAAGCGCAGGGGGAGAGCAAGAATACTCGGGATGGGGTAGCCCAGGAAATGAGCTCCCACGGTGGGGAGGACCTTTAGAGGGAGGAGCTGGAAGAGCAGCCCAGGCCAGGGAGAAGCTTGAACAGAGGCTGCAGCTCAGGTGTGCAAGGTTTGCTTGAACTTTGAGAACAGTTTGCAGAGACATGAGTAGGTGCCAAATGGTAAAAGGCACTGAATGCTGAGTTGAAAAGTTCAGGTTCATCTTGCCAGTAGCAGGGCACTAAGGAAGGCTCTGAACAGAGGGATGAATCTGTGACAGCACCATCTCCTGAGGTGACTTTGATCTCCAGAGTTTGGAGGCAAGAAGGCAGACCCGGAGGGGGCTGCTGGAAAGCTCAGATAGTGATAATAAGGCTGTGGTGGGAGGTGGGAGAGGCCAGCAGACCCAGTCAAGTTCCACTGACTTTGTGTTTGGGGAGAGGCTCCCCGACAGGCAGGCTGGTGGGATGCTTAGAGATGCGGTTCCAGAGTCCTATAGCCTGGGTTTGAATCCCAGGGGAGGGTCCTGGACAAGTCACCTGGAGCCTCCTTTCATCTCTGGAGTGAGGGCAGGGCTGGCTATGTAATATGCAAAATGGAAAGGTGGGAGCCCATTTATATGAGTAACTCTACAGAGCCACCCTCTCTTTAATACCTTAGATTCATTCTAAACAGATATGTCCATGCAGCGCTTTCCCTTCTGCTTTTTAAAAGTTTAATAGTAGAAACAAAAAAAGTTAAAAATCGTAAAAATAAAACAAAAAACAAAACCCACACTACTAAAGATACTAACATATCTAGCTTTTCTTCCTGCCATCTTTTTAATTTGCTATTTAATCTAAGTAGAGGGGAATTCGAATTTTACATCACTAGCACGAGTGATTCTTTCAGGCAATGCCAGTTTTACAGGCAAAACGAAAAGCATGTACCGCATCTGTGTGATCACTGAAATCACACAGCTTGTATTTCATAGTTTATACATGCAAATATATCCAGGTATGACCTGGGTGGTGGGGCTGCTAAGGAACACTCACTCACTGTTTTTCCTTTACCTCTGCATATGTGCGCACACCCTGCCGGGACTCACAGAGGAATGAGGCAGGTCTGCAAGGACAGGGAGCGCAGGCTCCCTCCTCGACCCTGCTCCTGTGATGGCATCATGCTTGTGGAAGTGAGTGAAGAGCAGGGGACAGAGGCCTGTGAGAACAGAGGGGAGTTCCTGCATCACCAGGGTTTCTTAGGGCCCGACTGCCTCCTCCTTGCACTGGAAGCAGCTGCCGGCCCACGGGACAGCACGGGCCCTCAGACTGTCAGAAGCACACTTCTCTGTGGTAGATGTGATATGCTTAGCGAATACTTGCTTTGAGTCCCACGTATCTTGAATCCACCAGAATTCCTTGCCCACAGAGCATCACGGAGGAGTCTGGATGTCAATGGCTGATATAGCACCCACGTGTTCCCTGCTCACACACCTGATCCACTGACTTCACTCACAAAGCACATGTTCAGAGATATTATAACACTCTCAAGACAGAGTATGAAACCAAGTCCCAGGTCCTTTTGACCCCTGGGCCCTTTGTGACAGCACAGTTGGTATGCCGGTGAAGACAGCCCTGTACGCGATGAAATCATACTTATCCCACTGTTCCGGGGATTCAATGAGATGATGCACAAAAAGCCTTTAGCATAGGGTCTGGCACATGGAGAGTATTCGACTTGGGTACCTTGAATCACATGTGTCCCCACATGGCTTGGAGGCTCCTCCCCCAGGAAGGACAGGGGTCTGGGCCCTTAGGGATGGAGCAGCCCTGAGCAAATGCGCATGCCAGGGCTTGGCTTTGGCACAGCCAATGTGGCTCTAAAACAAAACATAGAGCAAGGATATCTGGGAAACCTGCCCCTCTTGACCCTGTGTTATCCATCCCCCTTTCTGGCTGCCCCCATAATAATATGAATAATACCAGAAATCACTCACTGAGCATATTTTACCTCTAGATATTATGCCTTACCAATATCCATCAGTTAGTTCCTATAACAGCTATTTAAGGCCCAGCTCTTTCATTTTCAGATGGCAGAAACCCAGCTAAACAGGAATTTACTAACTCATACAACTGAAAACACTAGGGATGGACTGAGTTCAGGTAGGTGTCATCAGAAATCTGCCTTTTCCCATCTCTCAGCTTCCATTTGTGCCGCTTCATTGGCAGTCAAATTCTGCCCTCGTGGTGGCAAGATGGCTGCCAAGAGCACTAAGCTTACATTGTACCAGTTTTACCACCACTTTGGGGATAGAATATTTTTTCCAATATTCTATCAAAAATCCAAGTCAATGGCTGACTTTTGGTCACATGCTCACCCTGAACCACTCTCTGTAGCCAGGGAATTATAGGTCCCTTATCAGCCAAGAAGAGTTAGGGGTCCACCCAGAGTGAGGCTCAAGCACCTTGCCCAAGGTCACACGGCCTGTAAGAGGCAGAGCCCTTATTCAAAGCTGGGCCTTCTGACTCTTTCTAGTTACAGCACTTTGGCTGCAAAAGACAGAAACCTGCTCAAATGTATCAAAGTCAGGTCTATAGGCAGGACACACAGTGTCCTGTGGACTCCAGGACTCCAGGGAGCAAGGGAAGAAGTACAGGAGGGAATCTGAGGAATTTGGACTAAATAGGCAGCCTCTGTCTCTGACTCCATCTCTGTCTCCCTCTCTCATACCATGTGGTATCTCATCGCAGCTTCTCCTTGCTTCTCACAGACTTGGTTTTCCTCTCTGCTCTCCCACGGCTGTGCTTGAGATGTTAACTCTGGCCCTCTAACATAATCCACACACCCACGGCCCTCCAGAGGGAATCTCTGTCTCAAAGAGACAACTGGCTCATCCACCTGTGTCCGAGTGACTCCAGGTCAGGGCCCTCCTGTCCACTCAGCTAGAGCAGGGCACTGCATGGACAGCTCAGGCTGCCTCCCAGTTATCGCTCTTCAGCCCCACACACAGTTGTCCCCTGGAGTCCCCCAGACCCTCACACTCCGCTTGACCCCAAATGCAGTCCTAGACTTCCCTCCCCACCACATCATGGCTGGACTCCACCCAGCTGCTGAAGCCAGAAACTCAAGAGTAAAGTGTGAGTCCTCACTGTCTCACATCCCTGCATCTAACCCATTTCCAGGGCCCGTCTGTCACCTTAATCCATTTTGTTTTGTCCAGATTGCCTCGTGTCCTTTCAGCCTCAGCTTTCCCCTTCTGACACTTCCCCACACCAGCTTCAAGGTGGACGCTTTCTAGAAGGCAAATCCAAACCCATCTCTGTCACTTAAAAAGACATCCTTACAGGCGCACTCTGATGGAGTGGTGGTTGAATCAGCTGCCTCCGGATGAGCACAGTCCACATACATCCAAGGTTTGCCTGCTGGATCTGGGGGAGTGGGTGGAGAGGGAACAACTAAATAAAAATAAAATAAAATACTACTTCCTCCTCTCTCTTCCTGCTTGCTCACCTTCATTCCTTCCTGCACCTTTCCTTTAAGAAATAAAAGAAAGAAAGAAAAAGCAATCAATACAAAATCCTGACAAAGGCCATCAAGGTTCTCAGTGTCTTAGCCCTGGCCCCTCCTGGATCCTTGTGCTCATGCTCCTTATGATCCAGCCAGGGACTGACTCGCTGTCCCTGGAACATGGCTGCGTTTCTCACCTTCAACTCAGGCTGTTTTGCCTACCTGTATAGCATCCTCTTCTTCATGTGTCCAAATCCTCCCAGGGATGTACCTTTCCCCCATGTTCTACTCTGGTCCCCTCAGGTAAGATGGGTAGGCTGGTTCTCTGCCAGTGGGGTTGTAAATACTGACACCATCTGTCCTGTGGGGGACAGGGTGCCAGACATGGCGTGCTTGGTATATGACAGTTGTGAGGTGGGGAGGGCAGACTTGCCCTTTGGACAACATGCCTGGGACCATGTCATCCTGGCCACCTGTTGTCCCCATGCAGACAGAAGACACCATGAGGGGCACGCCAGGAACTGTACAGGTAGCTGAAGTGTGAGAGGACTGTGTGCAGTTCTGTGGGAGCCTGGAGGTATGCCCCGAAGTTGTGATGTGGACAACCAAGCAGGGGGGCATGCTGCCAGGTGCTGAACCTGCCAGGTGGGGGCCACAGTTGCTGACAGCTGTTTGCCCTGCCTGTGGTTTGGAGGCTGGATGGGGTGGGGTGGGCTGGAGAAAGGGAACACAGGCCAGGCCGCCAGAGCAAACAGGCAGGCCTTTGGGCCCTACCTTCTAGCAAACAGCAACTGACAGCAGAGGGTGGGGTGGAGTGGGAGAGGCTGGGGGTAAGGTCCCTGGGGCTGGCAGGAAGGAAGGGGTTCCCAGCTGTCTGAAAGGCTTTCTGCCTCTGGGAAAGAGGTCTCTAGTGGAAAGCTGGTCCTGACTAACATTTTTCCTGGCAACTTAGGTCCACAGGCAGGACTGTCTTTGTGGACTGTAGTGGTGAGGGAAGAGAGAACAGGGTAGAAATATATGAGGATCTGGGACTTGAGATTGGAAATTTCGGGCTGGAAGGAGCCAAAGCCAGAAGACTGTTGTTTCTTACTTCCACAGAGCAGGCTGAGACCCACCTGACGCCGGTGTGATGATTTCTCCAAATAGCAAAGGGCTGCACTGTCTGGTCCAGCCGGTCCTCACTGGGTGTCTCCAAGCTCAAGAAGGCATAGAGCAGGGAAGACAGGAGAGGAAGAACCCAGGCCTTTCTCAGGAGAAAGAGGTCAGGGACCAGGGGTGCACATGGCCTGCGTGAGGGTCAGCAGCCAGGGGCCAGGCAGACGCTGGGGCTCGTGTGCTGGGGCCCATGTGTAGTGGCAGCATTTGGGATTATGTTCCTGCTGCAGTGAGGTTAGAATAGTTGCCTGTGTGCTCTCAGTTCTGGAATCTGCTATCCCTGTGATCCTGTGCAGCCGAGGGCTAAAGCTCTGGACAGCAAAGGCCACGTGGTGGGGAGTGAAAGAGTGGGTGGTGGGAGGCTGGCTGGTCTTTCAAGCTGGAGAGGGTGCTCAGGCAATGGTTCTCTTTGCGCCTCCTTTTCTGGAACCTGCATCCCTTCCTCCTGCTACTCCTGGGAGGAGTAGGGGTTCCTTGGATGCTCCCCCGCCCTGGGCTGGGGTCACTCAGCCCAGGGGCCTGGCCAAACTACTCCACACACCAGCTCTGGTCTCTTTAGGGAGCTCCACCTCCTCCCCAGCAGTTATTTCCTCCTGGAGTGAGGGTGTGAGCCAAGGTAAGATTAGTTCGCTTGTATACGGGTTCCCTGTTAGCGGGTCTGGTTGTATGCGGAATAACCGCTCATCGGTGGACATTTGGAAAAGAAAAAAAAAAACATGACCATTAACAGAAGAAAACAATCGCCCTCGGAAGCGATGCGCTTATTCACTGGCTTTGGGGTTCACTGTAGATTCAGGGTCACTTATTGAAGAATTCAGGTTGGTTGGTAGGAAGATCCTCTATGGGGCTTCATTCTGCCTTCATTTTGCAACCCAGGAAGGCTCACAAGAAGGCAGCCCAGAGATCCGCGCGCCGCAGCCCGCCCCTAGGGCTCCCGGCGCTCTGCGGACCTGGCAGGTCGAGGCCCCTCGGCACTGCACGCGCTCAGCGCCCTAAGCTCGGCGCGCTCTCCGCCGCCTCAGTTCCCCCTTCCGCCCAAGGGGCCGGCGGCCCAGCTGCAGCGCCCCGAGGCGCTGCGGGGGTGGGGCGGCGGTCGGCTCGGGGCGGCCGGAAGGGGTGTGAGAGCGGGGGCGGGCCCCGCGCCGCCCCGCCCCGGGGAGGGAGCCCGGGGCGCAGCATCCTGGCGCGGGCCACCGCTGCCGCCGCCACTGCCGTCGGGGAAGGTCCCGGTGCGGACATGACCTCGCGCGGCGCCCACCCGGGCCGGAGACCCTCGAGCCCCGCCCAGTAGCCCCGCGAAGAGGCAGCCTCGACGGTGCGGACAGCACCGACGGGCGCGCGGCGGCATGGAGGCGGCGCACCTGCTCCCGGCCGCCGACGTGCTGCGCCGCTTCTCCGTGACCGCCGAAGATGGCCTGGGCCCGGCGCAGGTGACCGAAGCGCGGGAGCGCTACGGCCCCAACGGTGAGAGCGTGGGCCGGTCGGGGCGAGCGGGGGCTGTCGCGCCGCAGTCTGTTTCCCGCCGCCGCGCTGCGGCGGAGCGGTCCTCTCCCCCCAGCTCTCGGCCTCCACCGGCGGGCAGGAAATGAGGGCTCCGGAAACCTCTTCAGATGCTCCTGGGGCTCCCGGAGGGGCTGCGCGGCCACCTTCGCGGGGGAAGGGGGTGGGTTCCGGGTTCTAAGACCGGACGTCTGGCGCCCCTTCTCTGGGCTCCCCCCGGCGGGCCTCCCACCTCCACCGCGTCCGCATCCACTCCTGCCAACCTGAGCCACCCGCACGGGCGGTCAGCGCTGGATTGGTGCGCTGCACTGCCGCCCGCCCGCTTGGAGCAGGTGCACGCACAGGTCTGTGGGTGAGGGACCAGCCAGGGACTCGGAGGCCCGGCCTCCCGGCTGGCCCCCAGGGCTCCATAAAATGTCCAGAAGGGGCAGCTTGTCAGCTGGCAGCCTTGGTGCCCCCACCCCCATCTCCAGGTCTTCCTCTTTCTGCAACCCGTGGCGGATGTGGCTGGCGAGAGTCGGTGGGGGCTTTGAACTGTTGAGGTGGGACATCCACCACCCCGGAGGCGGCTGACTCAAGGCCTCCCCCCTCAGGGAGTTTCCTGGGGAGGCCTGTCCCTCCAGGGTGACCTGGAGCGGTGCCTGCCCTTCTCTGGGCGAGAGGGGGCCTTCCTCTCACAGTGGGAGAGGTCTCCTTTCTTCCTCTGCTTGGAGGGAGTGTGAGAGTCTCCATTCTACCGAAAGGCGCAGCAAGTGCCAGGTCCTCCCAGGCGTGTGCCTGGCACATCTGGAGGCCCAGTGAGGGTGGAAGATGTAGAGGGCCCCTCCTAAAGTTGATACCAGACAGCGCCTGCCTCCCCTTTGTCCATTCCCAAAGATCCACCGGGACCTGGATCTTCCAGGGCCCCCCTGCTGGCCAGTCCTGGGGGCCGGCTTGAAAAGTTACTGAGAGCTGTCAGAAAAGGAGCTTTGGGTTTTGTATTGGTTTATGAAAACCACCTCTTATGTAAATATTATCTTTCTGGAGCAGAAATCCTTTTTCAAAAAAATTAGTTTCTATATTTAGTTGAGCTGTGGGAGGAACTAGGGAGATAAATATTATTTAATATTCCCCATTAGTGACTTGGCAGGGAGGGCGTCCTGCATGAGTGAGCAGGGCAGCAGGGCCGGAGGCGGTCAGGGAAACAGGACTGGGGTTCCACAGCCCCTTCTGGGCCTCCGTGGCCTCCAGCTTGGGAGTTCTCATTCCTGAAGGAGACTGGGGACCCAGCCCTTGGCTCTACCCTGGCCAAGGCCTCTCTCCCTTCTGGTCCCATGTTTTCACAGGTCCAGCAGAGGAGGGGCTGACTGGGAAAAGGGGAACCTTAGTTTTCCCTCCAAATTGTGTTGTCTGGGTGAGGGGATTTGGGGTTCCTTGGTCACTGAGCATTTGTATGAGATGAGGGATAAGGATGGTGGTGTGGGCGATAGATGTACATAGAGAGGGGTGGTGGTAGGAAATGTTGGGGGGCACTGAGGAGCTCTGATAGTAGTATAATGAAATCTCATGCTCACTGAGCACTCACTATGTGCCAGGCACAGCTCTCAACACTTTCCCTCTCTTATTTCCTCCCTCCCCAAAACAACTCTCTGAAACAACTGTTGACACCACCATTTTAGGAGGCACCAAGAGGTTAGACTCAAGGCCCAGGGTTACACAGCAGGTGGAGCTGTACTTGCTCTGGCACTTCTCCGGCCTCAATTTCCCTGTCTTTGCAAGGGGCTGTCAAGTTCCTCAGGCTCTGGGCCCTGGTGTTGGGCCCTATGCTAGGAGTTGGGGTTAACTGGGCAGCAGCTGTTCCAGCTTTGACCCCAGTCCCTGAGAGAGGCCCCAGAGAGCTCTTCCCTCCCTTGGATGGTCCACTTCTTCCTCAGGAAGCATTTCAGGGTTTTGGAAGCCATCAGGTGAGGGCAAGGGAGCCAGCTGTCCCATCCTGCCACATGGCTCCCCCGAGATGGCCCGAGGAGGAGGCATGGGTGTTCTGCAGTCTCTTCCTGCACAGCTTCTGGGGTGGGGCAGATGGCGTTTTGAACCCTGACTCTGCCCCTTCAAAACTGTGTGATCATAGACAAGCCACTTCCCCTCTCTGTGCCTCGGTTTCCTCATCATGAGGCTACATGACTTAGGGTTGTTTATGAATGCTCACAAAACCATCCCTCATAGCAGGAGAGGTGTGGCTGGGCTCTGGGCCAGAAACTGGAAGGAGGGGTATGTAGGACCTGCAGGTGGAGGGGAACACCCCAGGGACTAGTGTCCCCCTTGCACCTGCAAGGTCGTTAAGCTGGAAACCACAAGGAAGTCATTTGCTTAAGTTCTGAAGTTTGCAAATTCCGCCAGCCAACTGATGGAGGCAGAGCCGGGGGTCCTGTTGTCCTCCCTCTTCAGAGCTCAGCAGTGCAGAGAACATGCCAACCAGGAACCCCTCTTCCATGCAAAGCACTGCCTGTCCCAACCCCATGGTATAACTATGTCCTCTGAGGCCCCAGCAGGGCAGTGACTGGTGGCTCCTGGCCCAGTGCCTCTGTGAGCCACCTTTCTCTGCAGGTCCCAGAGGTGCCCAGAGCTCAGCTTCTCGGGGGCTTTCTACATCCTTTAAACTTAGCTTTTGAATAAAAATCTGCACATGGCACAGCATTCAGTCTCCATAGTAAAGTGTCCCCCACCCTGTCCCCAACCAGCCCCTCCCAGTATCTTGTATCTCCTTCCCAAGATATCCTGTTGTGCCTGTTCTATCTCAACCTGTGATCTGCGATCTTTTTACATGAAAGGAGTGGGCTGTGAGTGTGCTCTGCCCCTGCGCTCCACCTGACAATCTCTCTTGGAGACGGCGCGTAGAGGCTTCCTAGCTGGTATCGTCTGGCTGTGCCAGCATTTCTACCTGGTTTTTGGTGGCCTCTGCTGTCACACGTGTATCCTATCCCCCTGTCATTTCACATACTTGTAAATATCATGGAAGGATAAATTTCTAGAAGTGAAAGTTGCTAGGTCAAAGGACTTGTGCATTTTGAATTCTGACAGCTGTTGCTAAATTGTTCTCCATAAAATTGCACCGACCACCCACCCAACACAGTGCTACCAGACAGGCGATCTGTAGGAAAGTGTTCTCTCACACTTTTGCTTTGCATTTCATTTTGTGAGTCTGGTTGGGTGCCTTTTTGTATGTTTAAGGGCCTTTGACTTCCTTTTTTTTTTCCCCCACAAAGAAAAGCTACAGCAGGAATGAAGGCAGGTAGGCAGGAAGAGAGAGGCGGAAGAAACGTTTTATTCATTTTATTTAGTTCTTCATTTTGGTGGTTCCCCTCTGGCCCCAGACATGAACCAGATCCTTGGAAAGTGAGTGGACTGTGCTCGCTGCATCCAATGGACCTGACTGCGACTCCGCCAGGGCGGCAGGCTGATTTCCTTCTGTGGCGCTGGCTGCCCTTAGTCTTGCTGGACAGGAGCCAAGAAAGGAGGCAGGACCGGTTAGGCGTGCCCTGCCAAGTGGGCCAACATCTTACGCCCTGGGGATCCCGTGACCTGGGAGTCAGGCAGGAATGGGGTGGTCTCTGTTTAATGGGGCTGAAATGCTGCCTGAAACCTGCTTCCCTGGGCCTCATGTCCCTCCGGGTGATGGTCCCAGAGCTGCCCAGCGGGAGCAATGCGCCAGATTGAGATGTCTGCCAGCTGTGTCTCGGCTGTGGCCTTATCTCCTGTCCTCAGCCCAGGCCCTGTCGGCCACTGGAACTCGGGAAACCCATCTGAGTGGCTCATGGACACTGGGCCAAAAGGAGTGGGGCTGGGGAGGAGGAAGGATGAGTCTGAGGCCGGACCACTGGGCGGCTGGGGCACAGTGCCCCTTCTTGGCCAAGGCATCCTCAGTAGGACAGAGGGGAGAGCCTGAGATCCCCTGCGGGCTTTTCAGGAGGTGAAATGGCTCTTGCATACAGGAGGGTGGGGTATGTCTGCAGGGACTTAGATGTGTCAGCCCTTTTGGGGTCCCCCTCATTTTCACACCGTTGTTGATCAGCCTTGACACCCCTGCCCCACCAGGCTCAGCATCAGGCCCATCCCAACAGAACTTCACCCAAGCCCTTGCACCAGGAATTCCCTGTGTAGGGCCAGGGCTGCCCAGGGCACGGCCAGGCATACAGATGCTGAGCGAACCCTTGGTCTCTAGGGCCAGACCTGCCTGGGAGACAGCAGGCCCCTGAAGAGCGTGGGTGTGCTGCCCAAGGCCTCCTGCAGATTAGGGCCCGTTTGTCCACTTCAGGCGGACCCTGGAGACCCGCGCGGGGCCAGGTGGGCTGGGCGGGGTCTGCCTTGCCAGGGCCTCTCCCTGACTTTGCAGCTGAGGATTTAATTGCTCTGTAAATTTACCTTTGAGAAAGACCTTGGTGAGTACTTGCCTCTCCCAGCTGGAACCAACATTTAGAAGCCGAAATACCAGTTTCCGATGTTGCGAGAAGGAAAAGTGTCCAAGCAGGGGGATTAGTGGAGCAGGTGATGACTGGTGTCCGGGGCCAGTCCTGACCCTGCGTCCCCCTTCCCGGGCTCCAGCTGTGGGCCTGTGGCCTTGGCCTGAACCATGGACAACGGAGTCAAGTGTCTTGTGAGGCTCTGTGTGGACCCAGAGATGATTCAGGTCGTCACTGGCCTAGAGTGGCTCCAGTCAGGTCGGGGTGGCCCCAGTACTGACAGATGGGGAGAGAAGGGCTGAGTGACAGGGGGAGGGGGCTTCTCTGAAAATCTCCCTGGACCAGTGGGTTTAGAGAAGGAGATAAGGAAAGGCACTCGGCTCAAGGGATCGTCAAAGCAGCCTCAGAGAGGAAAAAGTTTTAGCACAACCTTGGGGGTAGTGGCAGTCTGCAGACATCTTACTTGGCTGGAAGACAGACAGATATCCCAGACATGGAGTGATTCTGAAAGGGCCGGTGGGGCAGAGCTAGGAAGGCCTGGAAGGTCATGCTAATGTTGGGCTTTATCTGTGGGGCAGGGAGAGCCCCTGGAGGTCGACTAGCCAGGCAGAGGCAGGGTTAATGCTCATGCTCACAGATTTTTATTGAGCACCTACTGTACGCTCAGCACTGCTCCAGGTGCTGGAGACTTGGCACTTAGCTGACATCCTAAGTACTGTTGTGGTAATGTTGAGTGAGCTTTCACCTGGATCATGCAGCTTTCAAGCACTCTGTATAACATGTCATTTAATCTCCACAGCAACCTTCTGAAGTAGTTTACTGTTGTATCCCCATGTTGCAGGTGGAGAAACTGAGGCACAGAGGAAGTGGCCAGTGCTCACAGAAATACCAAGAGGCAGAACAGGGCCTGAACTCAAGCCCTCTGCACAGATTCTGCTCTACACCATAGGCTTCTTTGTTCACCTCTACTCTTGCCCCTGCAAGGTCCCCAGGTTCACTTCCAGGCCCCTCCCAGGCCAGCTCCTCATCCGTGGGCATGGGCCAGCTCGTTTGGCAACAGTAACTCAGAGCAGGGGTGCCAGGAGAGGCCCCAGTGTGAGAGGTTCAGACAAGAACAGGGGGCATTGCATGCCCCTGTCTGGCCCACTGGGGACCTGGGGGGAGCATCTCCCGTTACTGTCCTTGACCCAGCAGCAGTTAACACGCCAGCAGTGGCAGGGCTGGGGCATTCTCCCCACTGGACGAACGGGGCCTCTGACACTGCTGAGGACCCAATGCTGTCATTTCAGGGACAACTGGGTTGCCCCACCCCACACACATATGTGCAGCCTAGTGACAGCAAGGCTGAGGGGGCATCTTCTTGGGGTGCCTGGAGAGGGAAGCTCCCTCTGGGGCCCTGGACTCTGTCGTGTGAAGGGAGAACTGGGTCATCCAAGGTCTTGGCAGAATTGAAGTTTGAAGCACATCAGACCCGAGCAGGCAAGGCCTGGCCTCCCCATCCCCCATCTCCCCACCACCACCCGTCTCTCTCTCTCTCTCTCTCTCTCTCTCTCTCTCTCTCACACACACACACACACACACACACACACGCACACACACCATCTGTGAGGACAGGAGAGCCTGTGGACAGGGGTGATTTGGGTTGGTGGCTCTGGGGCCACAACAGAGGGGCAAGCTGGATGAAGGCATCCAGCCCAACAGTCAGAACATGGGACACCAAGTTTTTTCAGGTGACCTTGGTCGGCAGAGACGGGGACACTAGGGTGAGCAGGCAGGACTGCCCAAGAGTTAGCACAGAAGGCCAGAACATGGTGAGAGCCAGACTGCCTGAGCAGAACCTTGTCTGCCACCTCCCTGCTGTGTGGCCAGGAGCCAGTCACTCCGCCTCTCATTGCTGGAGACTCACAGAGGGCAGTGCTGGAGGAGTTAGCACAGCACTCGCTCACTCATCACTGGTGATTCTGTTGCACCTTGTAGTTTTGGGGCCCTTCTCAAGGGGCCTCCGCATTTATCTCTGGAGAGAATGGAGGTGAAGCCGCTGGCACCTGCTTGGTCCCCAGTAGGTACTCAGTAATGTAGCTCCTGTTAATATTAATAATGATGACACCCTCCTTGAAGAGCCCTTCAGGGTGGACATTCACGCCTGTCTCCCAAGTGAGACTTAAGCCCCCGACCCCACCCCATGCCTGGGGACAGCAGGTGGGCTGGCAGCGGAAGCCTTGTGGGAGAAGCAGGTCTGGGAAGAGGGAGGCAGCAGTCAGGAGGGACTAAGTTAAGCTGCCTAAACAACCCCCAGTCTCAGTGGCTTATGACAGGAGGAGCTGTTTCTTGTATGTAATGCGGGTCATCATCAGGGGGCTGCTCACTGACTCAGGTTCCCCAAACAGACAGCATCTCACAGGATACTCACTGTCACAGCAGAGGGATGAAGAGCCCCAGCCTTGTACTGGATGCGCCCGTCCCAAGCCCTCCACCAGCAGTTCAGCCGCCCAGCCTAGAGCCAGCACACTCTTTCACAGCTCACCGAGTGGGTGGAGAAGTGCACGCCTAGTATGTGCCTCAGGTGGGGAGGATCGGATGTGCTGGCCATGGCAGAATAACCACCAAAGAGTTGGTTGTGGGTCAGAGAGCAGAAGTGGACACCTGGTTGGAAGGGGAACTTGTGACCCAGTGAGGCAGGCAGGGGACACCTGGGAAGTGGATGCCATGACATGCCTCCCCACCCCAGGCCTTGCCCTGCCCTAAAAAAAATACCCTAAGGAATTAGGTGGCCTAGGGCCCCCGCCCCCACCTGATTGAGGGAGGACTAGGGAGACCGCAGGAAGGGTTCAGGTGGGACCTACAGGTAAACTCTCCCTTGGGTTAGGAGCCCTGGGATAACCTCCAAGGCAAGGGGTTTGGGAGTCTCCTGGTAGCCTAATTATACCATGAGGTTGGCACCGTATGTACCCAGTCTGGGGCATGGCTCAGATGCCCTCTCAAGGACCTGCCCCACTGGAGAATTGGCCCAGAAACCAAGCCTGGCCCTCCCCCACCTTTCCTGTCCGCTTCAGCTAAATAGATCAGAAGGAAAAAGTCTGTTTGATTTTAATCTCGACGCAGGACACTGGAGATTACATTTTCCACGGAAAATGTCAGCCGTTGCCTAAAATAGGACTTTGGAGAAAATGCTAGAAAGTGTATTTTTAGGTTATATGTTTCCCTCTTGGATTCCCGCAGTTCACTGGGCTGCTTGATACGCTCCTTGGTTTTGCTGCCAGGTGCAGACCCCAGAGCTTCCGAACAGGTGGTCAGGAGGAGCGCTCCCACGGGAAAGAATGCTTGCTGGCATTCCAGCCAAAAACAGGTGGACAGATATTAGGACCTGTCAGGAAGGAGGAGGAGGAGGAGGAGGAGAATCCGCCTGGGTGGACCTCAGAATCTGCATTGCTAGAGAGTTTCCAGGCAGTGCCCATGCCGCTGGCCTGAGACTGGCCTCTCTGCAGCAGTGAAAGAGAGGAGGCAGGGCTCAGGTGGGCTCTGGCTGGGGAGGGGCTCAGGCATCCGCGGGGCCTGTGCTGTACAGCCCGGGGAGAGACCCTGGGAGTCTGCAGTCTAGGGCCCAGTCCCACCCCTTCCCACACATCCACTGAGACACCTCCTTGCTGTGTGACCGTGTCCAGGCCACTTCTCTGCTCTGAACCTCAATTTTTGCCCCTGTGAAACAAGGTCCGAATCCTGCCTCCCCTTTAGGTTTTGGGAAGACTCAGAGACTTAGGGACACAGGCAGCCAGCTCTGCCTGGAACTAAATGTCTTTGAGAAACTGTAGGAGATGAAAATGGAGCCACACAGTGACCGGCAGGTCCTGCGGGTGTTTGGTAACAACGTTCTTCAGAACTTTCTGTAGGTCTGGGTGTACTGAGTGGGGTTGCGTGGCAGCAGAGGGCACTGGGGATGGGAGACGGGGGTCTTCCCTGAGCTAGAGTGCGGACCTGGGAGGGGACAAGTTGAGACTCCGCTCTAGAAACTGAACGAGGCTGGGTTCCTTGCTGCCGGGGATGCTGGCTGCTGGGGTGTTCGGGGGAAGCCCCCAGGGGTGGGGCTCCGACGGCTGGCTCTGCTGCAGACACTGTCCGGTGGCCCTGGAAGAGCTGGTGTGTCGAGGCAGCGCAAGCATGTGTTCTCAACTTGAGGGAGGGGTGACCTTGCCATGGTGGTAGGGGACACTGAACGGGGTTGCTGTCCATCTGAGAAAGAAGTGCAGAGGAGCTGCGAGAAATACCTGCTGTGTGGCCATGGGGGTCCCTTACCTTCTCTGGGCCTCAGTTTCCCCTCTGCGCAGTGGGGGAGGGGCTGTAAGACCCTCCTGGCTCTGGTCTTGTCCCAGACCTTTCCCACCCGGGCGGGGTGAAAGCATCCAGTGCAGGTCATCCACTGTCTGGCCTCAGAGAGCTGTGGGCGTATGTCCACACCGTCACGGCGTTCCGGGTGGGCACCTGGGAGGCGGCTCAGACTCCACCTGGGCTCCACTGTGTAACCTGACTGTCTCTTGTTTCCTCACGGCTCCTGTGGCGGCTGGATCCACAGAGCTCCCGACCGAGGAAGGTGAGGCTGGCCTGGGGTGGCTGCGAGACCATGGGGCAACGTCCTTGGGCCATTCACTGTCAGGTTGTCTTCTCCCTGCACTGCCTCTCAGGGCCTCAGGTCTTTCTCTGGGCTGTCCCAGTTCTGCATGGGGGGAGCTCAGTGGGTCAAGGGCCCAGGCCTCACATGCTGCTCCCTTAGGGAAGTCCCTGTGGGAGCTGGTGCTGGAGCAGTTTAAGGACCTCCTGGTGCGCATCCTGCTGCTGGCCGCCCTGGTCTCTTTTGTAAGTAGGACCTGCCTGCCTGGCCCACCCCACAGCCTGAAGGGAGAGCCAGGCCCTGGCAGTGTTGGGCCCAGGCTGTGGACCCCACAGCTGTCCTGTCAGCCTGGGCATCCCTGAGCCCCTGCTGGCTCCCCCTCTGTGCAGATTTCAAATTCCCTGTCAGACCCCTTGCAGCCCCACACTCTGGGGGCTCCTATCTGGCCCCTCCAATCCATCTTACACCTGGCCTATCAGAGTGAGCTTGCAGAAGCGTATACCTGCTTCTGCCCACTCCCTCTCTTAGCCTCAGTACTGCGACATCATGGACCAGAGAATTCTTTGACATGGGGGCTGTCCTATAAAATGTAGACTCTTTCAAAGCATCCCTGGCCTCGAACACCAGATGCCAGTAGACTCCACAGCTGTGACTACCAAAAATCTCCAGACCTTGCCCCACGTCCTAGGATGGAGGTGCAAAATCGCCTGGGTTGAGAGCCCCTTCCGTGTCTCCCAGTGTTCCTCAGATGCTTGGGGTATTAACCTCTTGAGGCTCCCCCTGGCTGCTGCTCCCCTTTTCTCTTCCCTCCATTCCTGCTCTCTCCAAGCCCAGGGCTCCCAGGGGTATCATCCTCAAAGCAGAGGAGCAGACTAGAGATCCAGGGTACGGAGGAAAGGGCAAGCCAACCCTGAACTGAAGCAGCGCCCAAACTCACCAACTCTGATCCTGGCAGGTCCTGGCCTGGTTTGAGGAGGGCGAAGAGACCACGACAGCCTTCGTGGAGCCCCTGGTCATCATGCTGATCCTCATGGCCAATGCAGTCGTGGGCGTGTGGCAGGTGAGGGCGGCCTCTACTTGGTGCTGGTGTCCCAAGGAGCCTTTGCTTCCAGCTGTCACTGCAAGGGGTGGCCCTCTGGGGCCAGCAGGGACAGATAGCTGCCTGCCTTGTGTCTGCAGGAGCGCAATGCTGAGAGTGCCATCGAGGCCCTGAAGGAGTACGAGCCTGAGATGGGCAAGGTGATCCGCTCCGACCGCAAGGGCGTGCAGAGGATCCGGGCCCGGGACATCGTTCCTGGAGACATTGTAGAAGTGGCAGGTATGGTGGTGGCCTCCGTTCATTATGTGACATTGGAGAGCCTCTCTGCCATCTTTCTGTCTGTATGTGCACAGTGGGTGGCTGTCAGATCCCTCCAAAGCCCTTTGGCCAAAGTCCTGTTGGACAATAAGGAGTCCACCTGAACGATCATAGCTCAAGCCGCGACCTCCCAATCCTAGCCTTGCTTCCCAGGTGCCCTCCTGGTTGAAGAGCAGGGAGGGAGGTGCTGAAAGCCACACTCAGCTAAGACCTGCTCCCTCCACAGTGGGAGACAAAGTGCCCGCTGACCTGCGCCTCATCGAGATCAAGTCCACCACACTCAGAGTGGACCAGTCCATCCTGACAGGTGAGGCCAGGGCTGGCCAGGGCTGGGCCAGGGGCGGGGTGTCTCACGGGCTTCTCATTTCTGATTCTGTGAGCAGGTGAATCATTGTCCGTGACTAAGCACATAGATGCTATTCCAGACCCCAGAGCTGTGAATCAGGACAAGAAGAACATGCTGTTTTCTGTAAGTCCTTGCAGTGCCCAGGGTCTTTGCCTGGACGATGATAATAAAAGTAACATTTTATTAATCGGTTAGATCCCTACACGAAAGAGTCTCATCATCATTGGCAATACAATGAAATGTATAGTAATAGTAAGTGTTTGTGTTTACTGGAGGCTATGCACCTAGCACTGCTTGAAGCCCCTTCTGTATATGTATTTCATCCTCAAACACCTTAGACATTTAGACATCGGTCATTTTGTTGCTTGCATTTTGCATCAAGGAACCAGACAGGGAAGTTAAGAAAGTTCCAAGGTCACACAGGCAGTGAAGGGCAGAGCTGAGACATGGACGCAGACATTCTGACTACAGAGCTTTTCCTCTGACCTACTAGGCTTGCCCTGCCTTTATGTGGAGAGGAGCAGAACTGAACTGACCTAGAATCATGAAACAGAGAATCCTCTCAAGGACGGAGTGTTTCCAAAATAGTGGAGGATGGCAGGGACGGGCCATTTCTCAGAAGGGAGCATCAACTCAAAGGCAAGATGCTAGGCCCCCGGGGCTCTTCCCCGGGAGCGATGGGGTCAGCTCTGGCGGAAGGGTCTGCCTCTGTGGCCTCAGAGACACTTCTCCAGTGCTGCTCACAGGCTGCCCAGCAATAGCCTGAAGCCCCACCTGGAGACCACAGGAAGGCCAGCCAGTGGGGCACTGTGTTATAAGACGCCGCACAGTCTCCCTGGAAGTGAACAGAAGTGGAGAAAGCAGTGCTTATCCAGAGCTCTTCTTGTTCAGTGGCCCTGCCTTGTTGCATGGAAGCCTTAGAGAAACAGCTCTGTGTGAAGCCTTTGATGTACATTCATTTATTTAATCTTCCAACACCTTAGACATCAGTCATTTAAATAAAATGCATTTTCCTTGCATTTTCCACCAAGGAAACAGGCAGAGACAGGTTAGGAAAGTTGTCCAGTAGGGATGGAGCTCTACGGGGCAAGCTCAGGCATCAGCAACTGTCACTAAGACACTTTCTAAGGACCGTGGTCTGGCCATCTGCAGTTCACTAGGACTTAGCTGAGGGGCCTGCATGTGTGGGGGGTGGGGTGGGGATGGGAATGCACTGCTCAGAGATGAAGAAGAGCAGCTGAGGCTGCCACCAGTGCTGCCTTCTCACTCACCTGGCGCAGAACACCTGTGCGTACTGTGTTACTAGCCTCCTTGGAGCATTTTGGTGCTGTTGGGCCATTTTACAGGTGAGAACACTGAGGCTCTAGACTGGCCAGCCCTTTCATTCACCAGCCCTTGGAGATTTTTCCAGGGCCTTAGGAATGGATGGACTTAAACGTAAGTTTTCTGAATTCTTCAGTACATGTGTATGGACTGGATATCTGAGGTCACAGTCTGCTGCACTCCTGTGAGGCTATATTGGTTGAATCACATTGTGATGGGTCAGGCTGTGCTGTGCTAGTTGACCATATTGTTATTATCAGCCTGATGGGTTCTCTGTGCCCCGCCCTGTGCTAGGTGCCGGGGCTGTGGCGCGGGGCCCGGTCCCTGCCTTCATGGAGTGAACCCCCAGGGACTGACAGTAACTCGACAATGGTGATGGGCCCTGTTCTGGGTACTAAGCAGCCCTTTTCTCATAACCTTGGCCAGGGCACCAACATTGCTTCAGGCAAGGCAGTGGGTGTGGTAGTGGCCACAGGCCTGAACACAGAACTGGGCAAGATCCGCAGTCAGATGGCAGCGGTGGAGCCAGAGCGGACACCGCTGCAGCGCAAGCTGGACGAATTTGGGCGGCAGCTGTCCCACGCCATCTCTGTGATCTGCGTGGCTGTGTGGGTCATCAACATCGGCCACTTTGCTGACCCGGCCCATGGCGGCTCCTGGCTCCGGGGTGCTGTCTACTACTTCAAGATTGCTGTGGCTCTGGCTGTGGCCGCCATCCCCGAGGGCCTCCCTGCTGTCATCACTACATGCCTGGCACTGGGCACACGGCGCATGGCACGCAAGAACGCCATCGTTCGTAGTCTGCCCTCCGTGGAGACCTTGGGCTGCACCTCGGTCATCTGCTCTGACAAGACAGGCACACTCACCACCAACCAGATGTCTGTCTGCCGGGTGAGTGGCTGTGACCAGGGTGGGGTCCCTGTGTTGCTGGGTGAGGCTGGCGGGCTCCGCTCCCTCTCTGGGCCCTCCCTGGCTCCTCTTTGGCTGGGGATGGGGAGACAGCCTGTGGACTGTTCTCTTGTCCTTTGTTCCCTGGTGAGCAACAGATCCAAGTTTTCCTGGGGACGAGCAGGTGACCGTCTGGCTGCAGCAAAGCCTGGCTGGACATGTGTCATTAGGTCCCATGAGTCACTGTAGGACCCTGGTTATTTCCCACCTGTGAACCTCAGTTTCTTCATCTGAAGTTTGGGTGTGTGAACCCTGACAGACAGCCATAAAGGACACAGGAGAAAGTCAAAAACAGCCTTGGTGTCTGGGCCAACCTGGGACTAGACACAGGCTCTATCCTGTCTACGATGACTCAGTGCAGTCTGTCACCAGATACGCCAGCTCCAGTGACCCAGGAAGGGACAGGGACAGGGACAGGGAAGGAATTATTTATTCCCAGGTACTTGATCCCACATCCTGGGCCTGCTGCCCACATGCTCCAGTGATTCTGGCAGACTCAGGCAGGCCCATGGGGCAAAGGGGTGGGTGGGGTGATGGTGAAGGTTGTGAGTTTCCCATCCCTCCCAGGTTCTCCTGTCGCTCCTCTTCCACCGCTGTGCCTGTATTCCATGGGCCTTGGAAGCCCAGGTGCCAGGTGCTGTATCTGCAGCAGAGCCCCGTAGGCCATCAGAAGCTGACACGGTGGAGACGGCAGCAGCAAGCTTCACTGACCGGGAGCAGGACTTGATTAAACAGTGTTCTTTGACTGAAAGATTTGAAAACCTCAGTGTAGGGAAGTTGTGGAGGCATTCCTTATAGCTGGATTACGGACTGAGAAACTTGACTTCTCAGGAGACTTACTGACTGGAGGAGGCCCCCAGGAGCTGGGAGGAGCGTGTGAAGGAAGAGTCATACATTGAGCACCTACTGGCTGCGTTAAAACACCTTCCCTAATGGGCTGGCCTTTGGTATGGGAATGCACAGTGATGCCATTTCCAGGAAGCAAGAGTGATCTCCCTGGAGGAGCTGACAGGAAGGAAATGGTCAGCCTGGTCCCTGCAGTGCCCAGGTGGGACTGGTGACCCAGCAGGCCCTGTGAGCAGGAGCTGACTCTCTGGGGACAGCTTTGGGCAGAATGGGGTCTGCACCTTGGAACAGGACGTGGGTTTCCTCCCTTTGAGGCCAGGAACTCATCCTCTTGAAGGAGGGGCAGCTGGACCCTGAGCCCACTCCTCCCCATGTTACCAGCAGAGGAATTGAGGCCAGATGCTCAGCCAGGGCTTGCACAGTGAAATGGAAGGGCTTCCTGCTCCAGCTTGGGGCCCCATCAAACTGGCAGCACTGAAGAGTCTGTCATAAACCTCTCAGAGGTCCAGACCAAACCAACAAGCCCCAACTGTGTATAAAGGGGCGGCCTCATCCTAGATGCTGCACTTAAAAAAAATTTTTTTTTAAAGGAAAGGTGCAGGCAGGCAGTGAGAGAGAGGAGGAAGAAGCATCTCATTTGATTCCCATTTAGTTGTTCACAGTGGTTGTTTCCCCTGGCCCTGGTCTCCAACAAGAGTTTTTTGGCCTGGTCCTTTGGAGGCAATTGACCCAACGCCTGTTCCAGCGGGGCAGCCTCTGCACTCTTAAAAGACAGAGCTCGAGAGCCTGGAGGGAGGGGCGGGGGGCAACTCCTCTGGGAGGGCGTCCACTTTAGTCAACCTAGCTGCCGGGGAAGGAGGTAGGCGAGGGCCGGACTGAACGTGCCCCTCTGCTCCTCAGATGTTCGTGGTAGCCGAGGCCGACGCGGAATCTTGCCGCTTGCAGGAGTTCACCATCTCGGGGACTACGTACGCCCCGGAGGGCGAAGTGTGAGTGCAGGGGCTGGCGGGCCTGGGTACCTGGTGGGCGGAGCCCCGCGGGGCTGATCGGAGGGCGGGGGCGGGGCGGGGGCGGGGCATCTACCGGGGCGGGGCCAAGGCCCTGGTATTGACTGCCCTGGCTCTTCAGGCGGCTGGGGGAGCAGCCCGTTCGCTGCGGGCAGTTTGACGGACTGGTAGAGCTGGCGACCATCTGTGCTCTGTGCAATGACTCGGCGCTGGACTACAACGAGGTGGGCCCCGGCTCCCTTTCATGACCTCCCCAGGACAGGCACCCAGGACAGACCCTTATCTGAGTGCCCGGTGTGTGGGCCCTGCGCCTTTGGAGTGCCCTGGGAGCACGGAACCCTGCCCTGGGGCTCTGGGCTGTGGGGTAGTGAACTAGAGGGGGCTGGAGGGCTAGGAGTGCCAAGAGGAAGAGATTTGGGAAGCAGGACTTGGGAGGGTGTTTTAACAACGGCACAGCCCAGAACAGGCTCACTGACAGTAGCAACCCCGTGTGACTGAGGCATTGAGTGTCCTACCAGGGACTAGAGTGTAGAGCTCCCTGAGGAGGGTGTGCCCCGGCCTGAAGGGGAGGACTTGGTCGGGTCTTGAGCTGGGGAATGATAGGATCAGATTTGCATTTGCAAAAGATCACCCAGATTCTGAGTGGAGGGCAGAGTAGGCTAGACAGGCCTGGAGCCCTGAAGCCCTGTGTGGTTGTCCAGGCCAGAGATGCTGGCTGAGTGCTGGCTGGGAGACTGGGAGGCATGGGCTGGAACGAGATTTAGGAGCCTGCATCCTGGGGTTTGGTGACAGGTTAGGTGAAAGCAAGAAAGTAGGATCAAGGTTGCTAGCCTGCCGGGACTCACTAGAGTGGCAAATATAGAGAGAGGGACAGGTGGACTGAGGGACATTGTGAGTATGGAGCTCAGGAGGGAAGCTGAGGGCCAGACGGTAGGTGGCCATTGATGTCAAGGATGAAGGAAGAGTCAGAAGGGAAGGTGAGTAACTGCCAGATACCACCCAGGCCCTGATCAGCTAGTCTGAGAAGGGCCCACAGGCCCTAACAGGAGGTTGCAGGCAGCTCTGGCAGAAGGGAGCTCCAAGGGGAGGCAGGGAGTGGAAGGTGAGGCTGGGGGACAGGCTGCCCATCACTCCCTCTACCCCGGGTCTCCCCAGACCAAGGGCATTTATGAGAAGGTGGGAGAGGCCACAGAGACGGCTCTGACGTGCCTGGTGGAGAAGATGAATGTGTTCGACACCAACCTGCAGGCCCTGTCCCGGGTGGAGCGAGCTAGTGCCTGCAACGTGGTGAGTAGCTGGGGTTCGGGCCACAGGCCGCGTGGCCGAGGCTTCTGGGCATCTGGAGCAGGGCAGGAGGAGAACCAAGTTTTGGGAGGTTTCAGGGAGGAGGAAGGACCTCAGACACCGAGTAAGACTTCGCTAGGGAGATAAGAGAGGAAAGACTGAGTTTGGGCAGGACTTGGAGTTGGGACATGTGTAATGTGGTCAGTTGACTCTGGCATCTCTGCGGCTGGAGAGGGCAATGGGGGCCTTGCACGCCAGAGGATAGACGTCATCTCCAGGGGCAGGGGCTGTTTGTGGGGCCGAACAGGTGGTGAGGAAGCGATGGCTCTGCCCCTCATGCCCTGCCCATCTGGCTGCAGGTCATCAAGCAGCTGATGCGGAAGGAGTTCACCCTGGAGTTCTCCAGAGACCGGAAGTCCATGTCGGTGTACTGCACGCCCACCCACCTCAACCCAGCGGCCGTGGGCAGCAAGATGTTTGTGAAGGTGGGGTCTGCCTGGCCGGCCTGGGTCTCTGCATGCTGGGGGATCGGGTCTCCAGCTCTGTGAAATGGCAGAGCTGGCAACTGAGAGACTAAGGGAGGTGTGAGGCTATTGTCATACCAGTGCATCCAGAGCAGGGGCGGTCAGTCTGCCATGGAGAACTGGGAGCAGGGTCCAGTGAGATGCAGCAGGGCCCCTTACCATGGTCCGAGGTCTGAGCCAAGGGACAGTACCCCACCACCTGTCTTTGAGGTTGTCCGCGCTCCTCCGTGGGCCTGGGTGGGCGTTCAGTCTCCCTTCTGAATGGCAGGGTCAGGCTGAAAGGCGCTGCAAGCACTTCTGCCTCTGCCAGGGGTGTCGAGATGCTTGGGCTCACCCTTCCGTACGTGGTGCTTTGGAAGCCGAGCCCCAGGGAGGGAGGAAGTAGCTCCTGTCCAGACTGCTGTCCACAGTACCTCCTGTCATTGCCAGCGCTTTGGGGGTAAAAGTCTTGAAATGAAGTGACTTCTTTCTGTGTTGGGAGCTTGGACCATTGTGAAAGCTTAGTGTTTGGAGTCACTTTAGGGGATGGAGAACCATGGGTGGAGTATCCAAAGTCTATTCCCAGTCCAGGTGAGACCCTGCTGCTGCTGAGGAGCCTGTCCGCCCCCAAGGTCACCTGTCCAGAGCCTCATGCACCACACCCTCAGCACTGCTTTCTGGTCCCTAGGCAGGGCCCATCCTGTGGAAACCTACAGAGGTGGGACCCAGTATCACCAGCTGGCAAGGAGCCCGGCTGCAGGAGAACTGCAGCCCCACCCTAGCATTGGAAATGCTGCCACAGGCCTTTTCTGCTAGAGGCTGCTGGGGGAGGATTCCCCTCCAAGGGGCTGCGACCCCTCCCCTGTTCTCACTGGATTTTCACACTGAGGGGCCAGTTTGCAGCCACACTGAGCTTTCAACGAATGGATTCTGGTCCATGCCTTGCTGTGTGTCCCTCGGGCGTCCCATCCCCATAGCTGGGCCTCCATTTCCGTGACTGGGCCAGAACAGGAGGGATCCTGGCTAACAGACTGGCCGCCCCTTTCCCCACACTGCAGGGGGCTCCGGAGAGTGTGATGGAGCGCTGCAGTGCCATCCGGGTGGGGAGCCACACAGCACCGCTGAGCCCCGCCTCCAGGGAGCAGATCCTGGCCAAGATTCGGGACTGGGGCTCAGGCTTGGACACACTGCGCTGCCTGGCACTGGCCACCCGGGACACACCCCCGAGGAAGGAGGACATGCAGCTGGATGACTGCAGCAAGTTTGTGCAGTACGAGGTAAGTGCCCGGCCCGAGCCCAGGGCTGTGAGCCAGGTGACAAGTCCAGGGTGGGCCCCGACCCCCGCTTGCATCTGTGTTCCCCCTGCAGAGGGACCTGACCTTCGTGGGCTGTGTGGGCATGCTGGACCCGCCACGGCCTGAGGTGGCTACCTGCATTGAACGCTGTCACCAGGCTGGTATCCGCGTGGTCATGATCACAGGGGACAACAAAGGCACGGCTGTGGCCATCTGCCGTCGACTTGGCATCTTTGGAGATACAGAGGATGTGGAGGACAAGGCCTACACAGGCCGTGAATTTGATGACCTCAGTCCTGAGCAGCAGCGCCAAGCCTGCCGCCAGGCCCGCTGCTTCGCCCGCGTGGAGCCGGCACACAAGTCGCGCATTGTGGAGAACCTGCAGTCCTTTAACGAGATTACCGCCATGGTGAGGCCAGACCATCATAAACAGAGAAATCAGACTCACTTTATAGCGAATGGATTTGACAAAAAACATTTTGCTACGTTTGCTTTATTATGTACCTGTCCACCCGAATCCATCTTTTCTTAAATATGTTTCTAAGTCATTGCAGATATCAGGACACTTCACTTTCACACACTTCAGTGTCATGTCACCAACTAGAGAGCAGGACTTGTTTCTGCTTCTTTTTTTTCCTTTTCCTTTTTGAGGTGAAACTTACATCTAATGACATGCACACACCTTAAGCAGATCATCGGCCATCTGATGAGTTTTGAGAAAAGCTCGCCACTGTGTGGTCCAAACCCTCACAGGACAGAGGGCACTGCCATCGCCTATCAAGTATCCTCACTCTCCTTCCCTACCAGGCCCCTTTTCCACAACCTGAACTCATCTTCTCCCCCACATTCATACATTCACTTTGCCTGGCCTGCATTTTTGTAAGAATGGAATCATACATCATGTACTCTTATGTCTAGCTTTTTTCTTTTGAGGGGTATCCTTGTTGCAGATATCAGTGGGTGATTACTTTTTTATTGTTGAGTATATACCATTGTATGAGTATATGATAGTATATCCGTTCACCTTTGAATGGGTGCTGGGTGGGTTTGGGCCCAGTATTTGTTCTGTCTCATTCTTGAGTGCTAACCAATTTGTCAACACTGATTTGATTATTGACCACCTCATTCTGACCTGGCTTCTGTTGATGTTCAGTCTAGCCCAGTCCTTTACATTGACCTTAATCCAGATCTGTGGCCCGGCCTTGATCTAGGACTGAACTGGGTACCAATTTAGACTTGACTTTGTTGCCTGATTTTTTTACCTTATTTTTGACTTGTCTGTTGACTTGGTCCCTAACCTTGACCTTGACCATCATAATCTGATTCTTTGCTTTCAGCTTAACACTGATATGCATTCCAGTTTTGACCTGATCCCTGACATTGACCTTGACCTCTCCCCCCTTAACGCCCAGGCCCATCTCAATACTGGATGTTTATCTCAACTTTGATCTGGTCACCAATCTTGACCTTGACTGCAACTCCCAATTTCAACCATGACAACACTCCTAATGTGAACCATAACCTTAACTGGCCTATGACATTGACTTGACCTCTACCTTAATAAGAAAGTTTTAAATCTTGAGTTTAAGTCCAGTCTTGACCTTGAACTTCACCTTGGCTCCAGTCTTCGCCTTGACTACAGTACCTACCTGGACCTTGACCTGAACCACAGCTTTAATCTCATCCCTGACTTGATTTTTACTTTATTCCAGGATGTTGGTGATCTAGCCCACGACCAATCTGAATTTCCTCCCCATCCTCATCTTTGAACCTCTTCATCCCTGTCTCACCTCATAGTCTTCTCTGGCCTAAATTTGATTTCCCCAGCTTGGTCCTTGTCTGCACCCCCACCTTCCCCTAGCCTCATCCCCAACCCAACTGCTTAAGCTCATTCTTGACCTCACCATTTGTTTTGTTTCGCTCTCTGCTTCCTTCGGGATGCTTCTTAAGCTTGGGAGTAGACTGAGTTGTGGGGGTCCGGGAGGCGGAAGGCAGTTTCTCAGGTGTGACCCTTCCCAACCTGACCACAGACAGGAGATGGCGTGAATGATGCCCCAGCCCTGAAGAAGGCAGAGATTGGTATTGCCATGGGCTCTGGCACAGCTGTGGCCAAGTCGGCGGCGGAGATGGTCTTGTCAGATGACAACTTTGCCTCCATTGTGGCTGCGGTGGAGGAGGGCAGGGCCATCTACAGCAACATGAAGCAATTCATCCGCTACCTCATCTCTTCCAATGTAGGCGAGGTTGTCTGGTGAGTCCCTGCACTCCCTCCTCCTGTCCCCCTAGACCAGGAGAAATACCCATTCCTGGATGGAGTTGCAACAATGGAGGGAGGTATCCTCTTCCCAGGCAGGGGCCTTCTAGGGTCCCACCTCAGGATGGGCAGGGCCAGGGACACCTCGTTATTCTCCAGGTGCACCCTGGTGCAGCCCACCTTCCAAGAAGGTACCTTAAAAGCCCCTTCTCATCCCTCCAGACATAACCTCTCCACTTTCAGAAGCACACAAGATGGGCGAACCATCCCCACCTTTGGGCAGCAGTGTGTCTGTGTGTACATGCACGTGTGCACACAGTCTGTGTGTACATGCAGGTGGTGGGTGTGTTTAACACACATGCGTGAAAAGGTTGTGCCTCTTTGGGCATGTGTGTCAGTACCCGGGCTTTGTGCCAGCGTGTAATTCTGTGCACACAGGTTTGCATATGAGAAATGCCCGTGGGAACGGTGAGCATGTTTGCTTAGCCTTGTGAATTACACATCTCTGCCCGTCAGGGCAAGCATGTCGGTGTTTGCTTGTGTTTGTGGGGTTGTGAGGCCTGTGCTAGGTTTTTGCACATGTCTGTGAACAATTGTGTGTGTGCTTGGCCATGCACTGTGTGTGTGTGTGTGTGTGTGTGTGCGCGCGCGTTCGCGCACCCTAAGGTAGAGCTATGTCCTAAACAGGAAAGACCTAAAGAGCAGCTATGTCCCGATCCCAGAGCTGGGACTGAGGGAGGTGGGGTGACCCGTGTGACGCACCCTGTATGCACACCTCTCACTTGTGCACACACATCAGAATTAGCCAAGTGAACCAGGGCTGCTATAAAGATAGTGGGTGAGCACTGGGCTCAGCATGGAAGCAGGAGCTGGACTTTCCATTTGCTGGGAACTAGAACCCATGACTCTGGTTCCAGCATCTTCCTCACAGCGATTCTGGGCCTGCCTGAAGCCTTGATCCCCGTGCAGCTGCTCTGGGTGAACCTGGTGACAGACGGCCTACCTGCCACGGCCCTGGGCTTCAACCCACCAGACCTGGACATCATGGAGAAGCTTCCCCGGAACCCTCGCGAGGCCCTCATCAGTGGCTGGCTCTTCTTCCGATACCTGGCCATTGGAGGTGAGGCGGTGGGTGTCCAGGCCTCACTGGGTTTCCAAGAGCTTCCATGGACCAGTCAGGCTTGCCAGCTGCAGACTTGTGACTCAGCCTGGCTCCTGCCAAAAGCACCTGTGGGCTCATGTTACTGGAAAGATTCAGCATGCCTCAGGCATGTCTGGATCCAGGCCATAGATAGTCTCACTGGCATATTTTGACTCTACTTCAACTCCTTTCTCGGGGAGGCACCCAGTGAGGTGGCCAAATGGCTGCTGCCGCTCCAGCCCTCACACTCACTCCATTACAAACCCAAATTCAGCATAAGAGAGATTCTTTCGTCATATTGCTCCCTTAATAGTATAATAAAAACCTACGACTCCTTCTCCTTAGCCCAAATTGGCCTTACAGTCTGTGGTCAGGTGGGTGGCAGAACCTAAGTGCCAGCTGGGGTCCAACACTGACACCAAAGTTGTCTACAAACCACTAGCTCAGAGAGGGGGAGGGTGGTTCTTGGCAGAAGCTCTGAGAGTCATTAGGAAGGGGAAATGGATGCTGTGCAATGTAAAGACTTCTTCCTGCCTTCCCTGCAGTGTATGTCGGCCTGGCCACAGTGGCTGCCGCCACCTGGTGGTTCCTGTATGACGCTGAAGGACCTCATGTCACCTTCCACCAACTGGTAGGCACAAGACAGACGTGGAGCCTGTTGGGGTCATTTCTAAGGTAGAACTCACAGTTTGAGTTATTGCAGTTCCAGGGAAAAGGGACCCAGAACCCTGTAGTTGTCCAGCATCTGTCCATCCCCAACCCTGTACACACATCAAGACCTGCATCTCCTGAGGCACCAAGCCCGGAAGCCACAAGAAACTTAGATATAGCGGCACAACCTCTAAGCCAAAGACACTCCTCCTTTCCCAGTCCTTGAATTAGAGGGCCCCCCCAAGGAACATAACTGCTCGGAAGTGTCTTGCTTTTATTGGGAAACCCCCAAAACATTGAAGGCTCAGATATATGAGCCCCTCCATAGTGGGACTTCAGGCTGAGGATCAAACGGAGGCCATCAGGAATCTGCCTGGCTCTCGCTGCCACCTCTTTAACCAACATGCTTCTCCAGGAAGTGACCCCCTGACTGCTCGAGTCATCTGCTCGGCAGGTGCCCACCGTGGGCCAGATTAGCTCCGCATAGCTCTTGAAGCAAACAGGAGCCCCATCACCTGCTGTCATCAGTTGGTCCCTCTGAGCAGCCAGCACATCTGTTCCTGAAAGAGTCTTCATTAGGTTCAGGCAGGGCTAGTTGTGGATTTTTTCTTGAGAGCAGGGAACAGCAGGGATAAGACTTTTCTTCTGAGCAAGCCTGCCTTTGTCACCTTCTGTGGATAGAAGAGCTTGAGGTTGGGACCCGGACTCCTTGCCCCATCTGGGAGGATGGGATTGGTGTCCTCCTTGTGGAGGCTGTGTGATTTCCAGGGTTCTGCAGTGTTCACCTGTAGGGAGATGCCTATCAGGAACACTTTCCAGGCACTCATGAGCCCTGGAGCACGTGGGGCTCTCCCTCTAGCAGCCTGCAGAGTTTGGGCCCAGGGCCTCAGCAGTGGGACCACATCAGCCCCTGCGCCTCTGCTCTCAGCTTCTGCGGGGTCCCAGAGCAGGAGCGGAGCTGTGCTGACCATCCGCTGCTGTCTTCTTCCAGCCCTGTCTCTGCACCGTCCTCTATACTAAGGATCCCAAATTTCCAAGTTTCACTCCCGCCCCCACCTCTCCGGAGCTAAGCTCCATATATCCCGGTGGATATCCCCTTGGGAATGTCTGTCAGGCCCATTACACTCACCAAGTCCAAACGCAAATCCATCACTTCTCTTCCAAATCAGTCCCTCTCCTCCATTGCTATCTTGGTTCTATTGCTGCCTGCCCCAGCACCTGGAGATCATGCCAGACAACCCCGCACCCACTACCAGTCAGGCCCCAGTCCCTTGGTGTCTCCTTCCCAACAGCTCTCAGGTCATCCCATTTTTCATTAGCCACTTGGTCAAGAAATGACATCAGGCATGGACTCTGTGCCAGGCATGAATTACGAGGGCCATGGCAGTAACCAAGCAGGCGAAGTCTCAGCAAAGAGCTTTTAGTCTAGGGGGCGGGGTGAGAGTGGGGGAGCTGTGGAAATGGGCAGTCACATTTCAAGGTGGTAGATGTTTCAGCAGAGAAAAAGCAGATGGCTGCAGGACTCAGCGGTAATCAGGATTTAGACCTGCCGTAGACCTTTCAACTGCACTTGTTGGAATTTCAAAAGAGGATCCCAGAGCCCCGTTTACTGGGGGAAGCTATCAAAAGGCAGCAGAGTAGCTATGAGCACAGGGCCTGCAGTCTGGACCCAGGCTGCCCAGGTTCACACCCTGGCCTAGGACAGGCTACCTAACCTCTCTGTTTGGTTTCCTGCTCTGAAAAATAGATAACAGAGTCCCTGTCTTGTAGGGTTATCGAAAGGATTAAGTGAGTCAACATTCGAAAAGTACTTAGACCAACAGTTGGCACATTATGTGTTCATTAAGCTCATGAAACCCAACGGGGCCATGCAAGAGAATATGAATAGGAAATAGTCAGGGAGTTCTAGGGAATTTGTAGGCAGAGCAGTGACCACCCAATGAAACAGGCCCTCACCCCGATGAGGGCAGCACATGAACTGTCAGACAAGTTCCCGCCTTGAGCATCTTCTACTTAGCAATTTGGAAAGCTGCACTGTGACCCATGACCTGGGGCATTTTGTGTGTGTGTGTGTGGGTGTGTGGGTGTGTGTGAGTGAGAAACCCAGGAAGTGGACTCTGTTGTGAAAAGAACAGCGGATCTATGGAGGCGCCTTCGTGTGATCCCTGTTTGAATTTCCTTCCCTGTGCACCTGCATAAGAATCTAAGCATGCGTGTGCCCAAATTTGTATGGCCGTAAATGCTTCGGTGATGATGATCTGGAAGGGAGGCACCCATGGTGAATGGTGGCGGCAGAAGTAGCAGAGCTTTTTTGTCCTCTTGGTCATGGGTCGGTTCACGGGTAGGACCTTTGCTCTGTGATCACCACCAAATAACAACATGTGCATTTGCCCGAAATACTGGAACTGAGTTTTGGAAGAAAAGTCCCATAGTTGATGCTAATGAGATGTGATTCCCCTTCTCTTTATTAAAATAAGAAATCTAGCCACACTACATGCAGTCTGTTAGAATTGTTCATCCTGTGTTAGAGGAAGAGGGAAGTGCCAGTGACCTGTACTGGCTGAGAGTGGTGCCTTAGCCACATCGCTGTTGCATGGGAAACAGGTGTGTTTACAGGACCAACCTTCAGACAAGCCATCATTTTACTGGTATCTCTTTGACGGTTCTTTTCTTAGCACGCAGCCCTAGCTCCTAAACCCTGAACTCGGAGTAGACTCCAGAGGACAGATTTTACGTTTTTGGAGAACGGGGGTGTTTTAACAGTGAGGCACATTCATACCAATCCCCATGACACAGAAGAGAATCACTCAGAAGCTCTTGGGTCAGCATCTGCTCATAGCAGAGTCTGTGGGTGAGGTTCCTGAGTAGAAAGCTCTCCCCTGGGCTTCTGGGGACAAGGACCACTGCTTTGTCAGTGCTGGGAGCTTTGAGTCCAGACTGCATGCTGGCAGTTCATCCATGAATCCATGTCATAAGCAAAAAGCAGATCTGTTAGAGCTCAGTTTCAGTGGTAGAAGTGGAGGGAGGTCTGAAGGAGATCACAGTAACTGACTAGGGCAGGTGCAGCCCCCATCTTCTACCCACCTCAGGGGGCGTCTTTTCAAGCACCAGTTTGCTGATTGCTTTTCATATCCATGTACTTCTTCCGTGGTCTCAGCTGACCACCACCCAGCTCCTGCACTCAGAAACTCATGACACGCTTTGCCCACTGGTTGTGCTGAGTCCTCCGAGATGGGCTGAGGGTGGAGTGAGACTTCCCTCTTTCCTTGAACCGCCCTCCCTGACTACTGTTCCCCGCCACCCCACCTTGGTGCCCCACCTCGGTGCCGCAGCGGAACTTCCTGAAGTGCTCCGAAGACAATCCGCTGTTTGCTGGTGTCGATTGCGAAGTCTTCGAGTCGCGTTTCCCCACGACCATGGCCTTGTCTGTGCTGGTGACCATTGAAATGTGCAACGCCCTCAACAGGTGCGCCTGGACGGGGCTTGGGAGCGGGGCTGAGTGTCAGGGCCCAGGAAGGGGTAGGAGTCTGAGGGCCAGGGCATCCAGGATTGTGGTCAGAGGGTCAGAGGATCTAGGATTGGGGCGGGGACGTCAGAGGATCCAGGATTCGTGTTTGAAAGTAAAGGGATTTGAAGACAACGGCTCTGAGAGTCCATGGGCCACAACTGGGGTCTGAAGAAAGAGTAAGGCCAGGATTTGGTCTGAGGGATAGAGAACAGGGATCCAGGCCTTAAGACAGGCCCTGCGAGGCTGAGCAGATAGTGACGCCCCCGTTAGCTGCACTGGCCTCCTAGATGTGCGCCAGACCTTAGGCCCAATGGAGATGGCCGAGGCCCAGGCCACCCCTGCACCTCCACCTGGGGGTGGAGGGCCTGCCACACCCTGGCCTGAGGTGAGCACCTTGTGCCCTCGGCAGTGTCTCAGAAAACCAGTCGCTGCTGCGGATGCCGCCCTGGCTGAACCCCTGGCTGCTGGCGGCCGTGGCCATGTCCATGGCGCTGCACTTCCTCATCCTGCTGGTGCCGCCCCTGCCTGTGAGTCTCCTGCCCGCCCCACCCCTGTCCAGCTGCTGGGGTGACCGGGTCCCCGTCCCCTGCTGCTGCCCACCCTGGGCAGATTACTGGGATATCCTCAGCCCACCTGGAGGGCAGAGGCGGGAGGTCTGGGCTTGAACCCTGGCTGGCCATCGTCCTCCAGATGGGTCCCCACCTTCAGGAGCCCCCAGTTTGGGGGCACAGAAGAGGTAGAGACCGTGGCTGTGTGGACTCTCCCAAGGCTGGGCCAGGAGGAAAGAATCCCTTCCGATTCCCAGCAGAACAGAAGGGACTTGGTCCCATGGGGGCCAGCAGAGTGGCCAAGCTCACGGAGAGTCCAGGGACAGTGGGCGGAAGAAGTGGGGGTGGTGGGCCGTCCTTCCTTTAACCACGACCCCCCCGCCCCCCCGCCAGCTCATCTTCCAGGTGACCCCACTGAGTGGGCGCCAGTGGGTGGTGGTGCTTCAGATGTCTCTGCCCGTCATCCTGCTTGACGAGACCCTCAAGTACCTGTCCAGGAACCACATGGACGGTGAGTGGGAGCCCAGGCCCACCCGCCTGCCCGCTTCTGCTCCCAGGCTGCAGCTTCCCTCGTGTCGCAGGTGGAAGGTGTTCCTGCATCACCACATGGAGAGTGGGACGGGGCTTTGGGGGCTGTGTCCACCGGGTCTTAGGCCGCAGGGGCAGGCTCACCGGGCAGCAGCGGGGGCACTGCTCAGAGCCACGCCACGTCACCGTCCTCACTTGCCACCACCCCTGCACGGCCAGGCCTGCTGTACCCTCCTCGGGGCCTCCATCTCTGACTTCTCTGACCATGGCCTGTCTTCACCCAGGCATTCTCAGGACAGTCTCCCAGGCATGGAGTGGGCAGCCGCTGACCACCTCCCGGACCCCAGGCTGCACCGGGTTGGCCTCTGGTGTCCCCATGTGGGTGGGTGGGCGGGGAGGGGTCTCCATGGCTGAGCTCAGAGTTCTGTGTCTGCCTTAAACGAAGTGGAGGGCAGACTGGCAGGGGTGGTGTGGGGAGAACAGGCCAGGGCATGGTGTCCTGCTCGGACAGGAGGTGATCTGAGTCTCTGAAGGGCAAGGGAGGCTGTCTCACTGCTGGAACTTCCCAGAGAGGGAGGCAGCAGAAGCAGCTCCTGGTTCCCAGGCGTGTGAGCTGATGTAGTGCCACCTCCCCACACACCCCATGACCAGGCTGCTCTAGATGGACCCTGCTTAGGCGGGCAGTGTCTGAGGATGGTTCTGGGGCAGCTGGGTCTTCAAGGGCCACCTCTGGCAGGAATGTGTCCTGGCCCCAGGGGGCGGGGGCTATAAATAGATCACGTGCCTGTCATTCCACAGGGGCCCAAGCAACCCAGTGGCCCCCCTCTCCCACGCTGGGCGGTGCAAATACTTGATCTTTTTTAAAAGACCAAGCTAGTCAGCCTCTCTCTAGAGAAGCCATCCCACCACATGTGGGAGACCAAACACATGTGGAGGGCTCATCGGAAAGTGGAGATGGGGATGCAGTCAAAACAAGGCCTGTGGAGTTTGCGGTGGGGAGCCAGACAAGACATCCCGTCCCCTGCATAGCTCTTTCTGGCCCACCCTCTGGACACCCACGGGGAGATGAAGAAGAGGAGTGGGTCTGTCACCCAGCATTCCATCCATCAGAGCCCAAGGCCTCCTCCGCTCTGGCCGGAGCAGAGAGGGTGGTCTGCCAGGAAATTCGTGGACCTTGACCACACAGACTCATCTGTGAAGCCAGGCCTTTGAGGGCATGGGCGGCTGACCAGCCTGCTTTCAAGAACCCTCCCTGGCGGCCACAACTGCTAAGGGGTTCTGCAGATTTTCTTGAGAAAACTTAAAAGTGAGAAAATTCTGCCGTTGACTAAAATGTCTCAGCCCATGGGGGAAGTGTGTGTGTTGGGCGCTGTCCAGTGCTGGGCCGGGAGAAGATGTGGGCCCCGCCAGAAGGAGGCAGTGGGCCCCGAGCAGGATGGGGCCAGTTGGAAGGGCTGGGGTTAGGTCTAGAAGAGGGAGGTCTTGACGGAATGGTGGTTGAGCGGAGAAGGGCCTTGGCCTTTCCAGCGGGGCTGGGGCCCAGTGTGGGGTGGGGTGGTCATGCCGTGTGGCAAGGGGAAGGACTCTGGACATTATCCTCAGGGGAGTCAGGAGCTCAGGTGGGTGGGACCACAGGACAGATGGGAGACTGGAGAGCCAATATGAGCTGGTATGGGGGCCACATGGTGTCCTGGGAGTGTCTTCACTTCCACCAGTAGCCTGAGCAGTTGATCATGGGCTGGGAGCCATCTGGTTTGAAAGGGTGGTGCCCTGCTGTCAGGAGTGGCCAGGGCCCAGGACGGACTCAGGCTGGTGCCTTGGCCACATCTGAGGTAGGGTGGAGTGTGCCTGTCGGAGGCCCAGACAGCTCTGTCCATATGGCTGCAGTCCCTCGGGCCTCCTAAAACTGGACAGGGTGGGGGTGAGAGAAGGGACCCTGTTAGGTTCCCAAGCCAGCTGTGTGGCCTTTTAGGGAAGTTTTGCTGAAACCTGATGCTGTGGCTTCCCATGACTTGTGAGGAAGAATTGAGGGAGAATTGTGGATGCCGGCTCAGCCTCAGGGGTTGGAGGGGTCCTCTGGCCCCACCTCTTGGCTCTACCAGGTGTGGCTGAGCTGCTGTCAGACAGAGGTCTTGGGCCGGTGGAGGGGAGACTCAGCGAGTACAGATCCGGCAGTGCCCAGGATAATACGCAGGCTTGCACTGCGTTCTGAGGGCAGGGGGAGCCATCTAAGGGGATGTGAGCTGAATTTGCAGCATGCTGCCAGAGTCAGAAGGCCGATGATGAGATAAGATGGGGCCAAGACCAGGGCAGAGAGGCCTTGCAGCCCTGGGTGTCAGAAGAAAAGATAGGCTCGAGAGTAGGTGGTGAAATGGGCAGGCTTGGCACTGGATGGGGCAGGAATTGAGGATGCCTAGTTTCTGCACCTCCTGATGCTGGGTGGCGTGTCCCCAAACTAAAGTCCAAGAGGACAGTGTATATCGGGGTTAGCTGAGCAGTTGGGATTTGATGGAACACGTGGAGTGAGGAGGCCCAGGGACATGCAGGGGTCTGTGTCCAAGTGGCAGTGAGGTACATGGGAATGAGGCTGGGGCAGGGGAGGATGCGTGGAGGGTGGGCTGTCCCAGGAGAAGTGGTCGAGGAAGACAGGGCCAGAGGAAACAGCTAGAAGTGCGCTCCCACACATATATCCTCACGTGCTCTTGGGTTTTATTTCCAGAAGAAAAGGATCGGAAGTGAGTGCCAGGGGCAGAGTGGAGTCTCCGGCTGGTACCTCAGACTGATGGTGTCAGAGCATCGGCCCTCACCCCACCTGCCACCACGCTGCCTGCTTGCTCACCTGGCCTTGCTGAGGTCGAATGGCCACCCCCGGGCCCAGTCCCGGGGTCTCAGTCGCACTTCCATCTGCCTGGGGGGCACTGAACTTCACTTGGGACTCTCCTGGGAACCTGGCCCCGGAGCTGCAGCCCTGGATGGTTGCCCAGAAGCCTGAGCTGGCAGCAGGCACAGAGCTGCAAGCCCTCCCACCCAGTCACCAGCACGTCTGGAGCTGCACCCCCTTGCTCCAAGGCTGGGCAGTCCTGTGGTAGACAGCCTCTGCTGTGATGGAGGACTCCTGGGGGCCACTTTCACCTCTCTCTTAGTGCTTCGTCGGGGCCTGGCCAGCTGAGAGTAGAGGGGAGCATCTGGGCCCAGCTGTGCACAGCGAGGGCAGGCCACCCCTCCACTCTGCTTCCACAAAGTCTGCTCTTGAGGGCTTGAGCCTGTTCCTGTTTATATGTGCTGGGGGTGAAGGTTCAAAGACACTGGCGTTGGGCAGGGAGACTGAGTAAGGACCCTCTTTCCCAGGAGACAGCCCAGCTCTCCTCCTGCAGCTCAGCCTGCTATTACTCAGGTCCCCTGTCCAGAGCAAACGCGGCATGCTGTGTCTGTGTGGCTGGGTCTGCCCAACGGAGGCTGGATTTGCCCTCCGTGTCCTTGGCACTTGAGACCTCAGACGTCCTTGAGTCCGTGACCACTGTGCCCTTCTACTCCAACCCATGCCAGGCCATGTTGATCTGCAAGGCTGGCTGAGTCTGAGTCCTGGGACGACTCTGGGCCTCACTGCCGCCAGCCCCACGCACCTATGAGCCTCAAGACCCTCACTGAGAATGGCTGGTTCCCCAGCACCCTCCCTCTTCTTCCCTCTTGCTAGAGGATCGTGTGTCCATGTGGATCATGTCAGGCAATAAGAAGAGAGCATTTGATAAGCAGAAATGTTCTCTTAACTCAGCTCTTGCCCCTTTGGCAAAAAGTAGCTAAGTATAGAAGAAAACAGTGAGTAGATGACTATGCCCCCTCCTAGAGTGTACAAGGCGATTGTCTTTTATGTAAATCAAGGCCACCCCTGCCCTGGTCCCTGCAGCCCATAGTCCCAGCCTGCCTTGCAGACAAATGGGCTCAAGGTTCTGGGGCTCCTCCCTCCATTGCAAGTTCTGGAGGCTCCACAGAGTCTCGGTTTCTTTCCTGCTGAGGGAAGGAGGTCTTAGTCTTAGCAAGGGCAGGGCCCTATACCCACCTGCTGACTTGCAGTTTGGAAATAAATACTGAACGCCTGGGACAACAGGACCATTGGTGTGTTCCTGGCAGCGGGCCCCACCCTCTGCATCTGCCTGGGGCTCCCCCGTCCACCACCACCCTGGGAACCATGGAAAAGGTCTGGGTTCCCACATCCCCTACCAGGGAAGTCCTCTCCCTCTGAGAAGAGACTCAAGAGTGGCCCAGCTTGCAGAGCCCTGACCAAATGGCAGAGACACGACTCCACCCACCTCACAGGAACAGCACTTGACAGTTTGTGCGTGGGTTCAAAACCCCTTACACATATTAACATTCACATGTCATCATGGAGGATACTGAGACTGGGAGGGCCTCTTGGCTTGGTGTGGGACAGGGCTGGACCTGGGCCTTGAATATCAGGGGCTCCTGGCACCCCACAGGGGGGCCTCCAACCCTGGCTGTTCTAAGTCCTGTGTCTTCCTGAGGTTTCTCTTACTGCTTCCCTCCTGCCTTGGACCTGAGGATACCATCTGTCTTGTCCTTGTAAGCCCAGCTCAGATATACCTCCCAAGGCTTCCTTCAGCTCACACTGCCCAAAGGGCTGGTTTTTTTTCTTTCTGGAGGATGCTTGAGAGGGACTCACCCAGGCAGTCCTATCCTCAAAGTAGGGGCCCTGAGAAGGGACTAACCACGTCTCCTCCTGTCCTTCATTTTCCTCCTCTGGAAGGAAGGTTCATTTGTGAAGACTGCATCTAATCTGCTACCCAGCAGGCCTGGGGAGGGGATTCAAGCCCAGCCCATGGGGACAGCAGGACAGACCACATAATTTGCAGTACTCAGTGCAAGCTGAGAATGTGAGCCCCTGGTGAATTTTACAGTAGTGGCAACAAGGTCTTTTTAAGCACAGGCCTGGCAAAAACTGCATGGGTGCCACACTCATGAAGCCAGCTGTGAGCCGAGGAGATGGGGCCACCCTGAGGAGCTCTCAGGGGTTGTGTTTTTTGGTGGGGGGATGCAGGGGAGTAGAATTTGGCCCACAGCTCATAGCAAGAGCTATGAGTGGGCAGAAGGAACCCTTTTACAAGGTTCCTTTGTAAGAGCTCTCAGACCACAGAACTTTTCATGCTCTACGGCCCTCACCCAGCTCCCTGAGATGGGCCAGGCTCTGTATCATGGCTGAAGAACTGAGGGCCTCTGAAGTGGACCAGCTAGCTGGTGTCCTGGTGGACAGGAAGGCCTGACACTAAGATGGTCCTGGGGGTTTGTCTGGGAGGCGGGTGGTTCCTACGCTCCCATTGCCAATGGCTGGGCCGGCTTTACCTCTGCCCTACCCCCAGGCCTGCCCAAGTCCGGCCTTGTCCAGCCCGCAGCATGGAGCCCCACAGGCCGACATGGGCTGGCCAAGGTAAACAGAGGTTTCCTACCTCACAGCTGCTCGCCCAGGAGGGAATTCCGGGGCAAGCCCCGGCACACTTCTCACTGGCTCAGGGATGGCAGCTGCCAAAATGCCCAGGGCCTCACCCAGCCCCTCCAGAGACCAGGACTTTGTACATCCAGGCTGTCCCTCCCTTGCGCCTCTCACAAGGGTAGAGGGACCCCATTAGGAGGAATGGAGGGGCAAAGTCAGAAAGCGAAGATGCTCTCATGAAGGCCCAAAGCCAAGTGTCCAAGGCAGCTTTGGTCATTGCAGCCCCACAGTGAAAACAGCTCCATGTCTGTCAGGGAGGAGAGGCCCGCAGCGGTCTGTCCATTCGGCAGAATCCTCAGCAGTCGAAATGAATGAGTGGGCTGCCCAGACATGCGATGTCACAGATGGAGCTTACAGCCCTGTGCCCAGCACCCCCATGGGGCTCTAGCAAAGACAAAACCAGCCTGTAGATCAGTGGTCGCTTGCAAAGGAGCAGGAGGGGACCTTCTCTGCCACGTGTCAAACTGCATCAAGTTGTGCCTAAAATGGGTACCTTTTGTTGTATGTGAGTTTGACCTCGATGCGGTTGGATTTAGAAAGAAAAGTAGGTAGGGGTGAGATGGCGAGTGCTGGCAGCTGCAACTTTAGGAGGCAGGGAGGAGAAGAGCTTCTGAGTAGGTATTTGAGGGACCCCGAGGAGCCCCCATATTCTAGAGGAATGCAGCAGCTGGGGACCAAAAGTATGGAGGACCAGACAGCATGGTGCGTTGGGCGCTCAGCCGGAGGCGCCAGTGGGAATGGCTGTGGCAGGAAGCGGCATAGGAGACACCGGAGGAGTGCAAGGTCCTGGGGAGAAGCCAGCCCCAGGAACCGTGCTGTGGCTTCCCCATAGGTGCCTGCCCTCCCCCAGCCTTCCCTGGGCAGTCCGTTAGACAGGTCCCAGGGCCTGTCCCAGCAGAGCCCGAGGGCAGTGTGACATTGGTGACTCCCTAGGACACTGAGGCAGGTGTAGATGGTGGTGGCAGGGCGGCTGGACTGAACCCCTCTGAAGGGGTGTGGCTTCTGAAACCATGGAACCCTGAGTGACTAAGGTGACCCAGCTGAGTCTGTCCCTACCCCCTTGAGGCCTGAGCTGGCCTCCAAGATGGGCACAGACCCCCTCCACGATCACAGTCTCTAAATTTAGCCTAGCAGGGGCAGCCATCCTGAGGCTGAGTGCTTGGCAGGACTGCCTGTCTCCCTACAAGGCCCTGCCCAGTCCCCACGCCAGCCACCCGGCCTTTGGGCTTATAAGGCAGGACTGGTGACTCAAGTGCTGGAGCCTCAGGGTGGGCTCTGGGCCAAGCTCTCAGACTTTGGGGAGCCTCCCTCCCAGGCACCAGCAGACATGGAAGTACTTGTGTGACCTCAGACAACTTCCAGTGCCTCAGTTTCCTTATCTATGGAGTGGGAATTCTCAGACCTGTCTCACTGGGCAACTGTAAAGTAAGCCTGCTGAGTTCTGGTGTGTGAAAGCACTGTGCCCTGTAAACTCTGACCCCTCACCTTCCCGTCCCCACCACCCATACTGCCTAGAACAAACACGGTGTCTGTCCCTGGGGATGCTGGAATTGCGGTCAAGGGTGGGAAAGCACAGGCCTCACATGAGAAAGATACATTTAGAACCAATGCGACACAGCCTGTCACCTGCCCGTCTTACTCTAACTTGCAGAGTTATTTGCAAGAAAAGGAATTTGAGAAGAGAACTGTAATTGCTTTTCTCTCTTTTTCTTTTGGGTACACGATGATTGCATCCCCAGTGGAGATGTTCCTCTGTCCAGTCTTGTCTGAGTGTCAGAGTCAGAACCGCAGCTGCAAAGGCACTCTAAGAAAATCTGTTTGTCCATTAGTCCAGCTGTCCACCAGAAAGCCTGGTTCCTTAGAGAAAGGAGAGAAGGACACGATCAATGGTGTGAAAGGGACATACTGGAGAATGACTGTCTGACTTCCCTCCTTCCCCTTCACTCCTCAGCCCTCATTCAGTGTCTTTGCTTGTGGGGGGCACAGAGATGGCATAGGCTCAGTCTCAGCATTCACCCCACTCCCCGTCACAAGCAGTTCATGTCTGGGAGCCTACTGTTCCAGGGCCATGGGGTCAGCTGTGAGGGGGACAGGACCTTTTGTCTGGATCAAGATCAGACCAAGGGGGTGAGGCCACCACAGCTCTGGTTTGCAGCATCTCAGAGATTTTCCTTGGAAAAACCCATGGTGAGGTTCCTGAGGTCCTCTCAAAGGTGGCGTCAGATGGACAGCTGAGGCTGAGATTGGCAGGGACTCTGCTAAGGTGCAGCTAGTGTGTTTGACAGGAATTGTCTGTTGGCCCCAGGGATGGGCCTGGGGTGCTGGAAGGGGCTGTGACCTTCCCTCCAGAAAGTAGCTTCACTAGGACAGGCGACAGGATTCTCAGCCCAGGACCTGGCTCCCCTCCCGGAGCAATTTCCCAGCTCAAGTCCTGCCAGGAAGAAGACTCCTATCAGCCTTCCATGTGAGATAGCTTGGACTGGGTGACTCGGGTCTCTGAGGACACCCAGCCTCCACCTCTCACCTTCAGAGGAAGCCCAGTCCTGAGGACACTCAGGCCCGGTGGAGGGCAGCAAGGAAGCCTTCCTGCTTCGAATGTGGTCCTCCTGTGCCACCCAAGGTGAGCACGTGCAATGCAGGTCCTCTCTGAGGTCACTTTATTCTGCAAACCACGGGGGCAGAGGCCTCCAGCTCTGGGCCTCAGAGAGCTAACAGGGGACCCTGCCCCACACCAGCCCCTGGGGGCCTCTGTGTTCAGAGCCTGGGTTGAGATTGAGGACAAGGGCCACAGAAGGACAGTACCCCAAGCTTAATAGTAGCCTCAAGTCCTCCACCCTCCACGTTGTCGGGACCCTCCTCCTGGGACCTTTATCTATGAGAAAGGTCTCGCTATGGCCCATTCTCCAGATGAGGAAGCAGGCTCAGGAACTTGAGGCCACTTACCCAAGCCTGTGGGCAGCAAGCGGCAGAGCCAGGGACGTTAGGCCCAGGCAGCCTGATGTTCCCGCTGGGTCTCATGTGATGTGTCGCAGGCATGGCCCTTGCATGTCTGGGCATCTGCCGCCCCTCTGTAGGGCAGTGGTGGTCAGATGGCAGGAAAGGAGGGGTGGATGGCGATGCCAGTAGAGGTGGACTGTGCACAAGCCAGGCTTGGACTCAGAGGGATGGGCGAACGGAAGGTGGGATGGATGGGAGGTGGGTGGCAGGGATGGGGCGTGGGTCCTATCACAGGCTGGGGAAGTGGTAGGCAGTTCGACCAGAAGTGAATTTTCTTCCCTTCTGCCCTCCAGGCTGCAGGCCCCAGGGACTGAGCTCTCCACTTGGGAAGCAGGTCTGGACATGGGACTAGGTCCTGGGTTTGGGGATGGCTCCAGCCTGAGACCACTCCACCCAGGCCCAGGCCGAGCCCCTAGCTCCATTCTGCCAGGTTCTTGCGGGGCTGATGTGATGGCCTTATCTTTGCTTTATGATGGTGACCAGTGGTTTCCTGCCCAAAGCTTCTGTTTCCGGAGGCCCAGCAAGGCCCAGCAAGGCCCAGCAAGGCCCAGGCAGCAGGAGGGGCTGTGGGTCGGGCCTGGGTGTCCCTAGCGGCCCCGCCCCCATCTATCTTTGGCAATTTATTTGTTCACAGATGTGGCCAACCCACAGTCCACTGCCTGCCAGGGGCCAAGAGCGGCTCTGACCACCCAAGGATTCTCCCTCCCAGTCCAAGCACCGCTGCCTGACTCCTGATCTCTGGCCCCTCTCGCCCTGCTCTGCCCTTCCTGCGGGGCTGGGAAGCCCCTTGAGCCGTGCCGTGGGTGTGGCCACCAGGTCACCTCCAGACCACGGGCGGTGGCGGCAGGGCGGGGGCCGCGCCCGCACGGTGGCTGTCATGGCGCAGAGGCTCCGGGGCAAGCTGGCGGCCTTCTTCTTCGAGTACGACACTCCGCGCATGGTGCTGGTGCGCAACAGGAAGGTGGGCATCCTCTTCCGACTCATCCAGCTCGTGGTTCTGGTCTACGTGGTGGGGTGAGTCCCAGCCCCTCACTCCCCTTGCGCGGGCCCCACCTGAACCTCCCCTCGCGGTCTGCCGTGACCCTAGAAGCCTCCTTCTGTCCATCGGCCATCCTGTCTCTCAGAAGGATGGAAGCCTGCCAGGTCACTGTCGAGAGGCACGCTGAGGCCAAGAGCGAAACCCTGCCGGCTTCTGGGGGTGAACAGGGCCGTTTGGTTCTAAGAAACTAGCTCACTGACAGCTGTTCCAAGCGCTGGGTGGTGTTGGAGGTCAGACCTCGACAAGCCACAGAGTCCTCTGTCTCCCGCTTGTCAGCCACGCTCGACCCCTGCTAAGAGAGGGGGTTACACCCCAGTTCACAGACCAAGAGGACCAGGCCCTGCTCCCCGCTGCCCGGCCTAAAGTAGAGGCATCCTGGGATATCCCCAGGCAGAGAAACCCTCAAACGCTGAAACCCTGGTACCTTCATGGTAGCAAGTCAGGCCAAGATGGAAGGTCAGGCCTGGTCCCAAGGATGGCAACTCCTTTCTGGGCGTCTTGGGATCTGTCCCACTGTCCCCGGGATCCAGGGTCAGAGGCAGATGCACTCCCTGCATATGAATGTCCAGGGAGCAGGGCAAGGGCCATTTTCCTGAACTCAGTCTGGCTGCCTGAGGAGCCAGAACAGGCCTGTCAGGGGCTTGCACACGTGCGTACTTGCGTGTGCACACACATTTGTGCACGGTGTGTAGATGCACGTGTCCTCAAATGTCTGGGTGTGTGCCCAGTGGGTGTGGCCGCTGGGTGTGTCCTTGGGGCCGGTGCTCACACGTTCATACCCTGCGGCTGGGGTGACAAGTGTCCGAAGCATGTGTGCCCGTGTGGGGTTCTCATGTCCACTCACAGTGACTCTGCAGAGGGCTCCTTGAAGGTCCAGGGACACTAAATAGGGCTCAACCCTTGGTGAAGGCCTGAGGGTGCCCCGTCACCTCATAGCCTCAGCCTGACTTGCTATGTGACTCTGTAGACCCTGCCCCTCTGCTCTCCACATCGCCCTTTCTGTGATAGTTTTCGCTGTGGGACCAAACTAGGACTGCTGCCTGGAGCCCAGGGTGGGCTGAGCAGGAGACCACGCAGCAGCAGCCCTGGTCCTCCGAGGCCTCGGAATTGGTCAGGTGGAGCCAGAACCAGGACCTGGCCCTCCGACGCTTTTTGGCCTTTGATTCCCTCTGGCTCACAAACCAGCTCGACATCTGCAATGTCGCTCGAGCTTATGAGAGAACTTGAGGTCCAGAGGGGAGCACTGGATTTCCAGGTCCCTTGGGGAGCCAGCGGCAAGTTCTGTTAGAACGGAGGTCTGGACCCCGGGCTCGGCGCTGCTTCTCCTTTCCCAACATCACAAGGGCTCTGAGAACCTTTCTAAGGAGACACTGATGGGGTGATGCCAGGCAGAAGTCAGACCAAAAATCTACCCTTTGCTGCACTCCTGACCTCAGGGTGGAGAGAGGGGACAACCACCCTCAGAGACAAGGTGATTTAGCCTGGATCTCACAGCTAGAAAGAGGCTGAATCAGGATTTGAATTCAGCTGTGAAACCCTGGAAAGGAAACAGCTTCAGAGAGAGGCACTGACCTGCCCACATCACACAGCCCAGGGAGGAAGGCAGGGCCCCTGGCAACACCTCCGACCCACCCGCAAGTCCTCTTCCAAGCTCAGGATTCCAACTCGGATTTAGGCTGAAGTTGCTACTGCTACTGTCTCTGGCGCCCTCTTCCGGCCACTGCCCAGTGCTGCACTGACTGCTCAGCAAGGAGCCAGCCCACAGCTTCCAACCTAAGGACTGAGATGCCTGGACTTGTTATCAGCATTTCAGGCCTCAGTTTCCCAACTATTCCACGGAGCAGAGATGAAGGGAACCCTTCTAAAGACACTGCACGCAGGCACAACAGTTTTCTCTCTCCTGAGGAGCAACAGGCCTTCCTTTAAGTGCCTCTCCCTTCCCGAGGCCCCTATCGTCTGCATGTCAGGAGGACAGAGGGGAGCCTGAGAGAAGAGCTAGACTCCTAGACCCTAGAGACAGGTGCTCAGCATAGTTGGGGGATGGGCAGATGCAGAGACAGACTGGGCAGAGGGACAGACACACCATTCAGAGGAAGTGAGGGGCTGAGAGCCTTAGAGATGGAGAGAGAAATAGTTAATGAGACAGAGCAGGGAAGCTGAGATGCTGAGAAGCTGAACAAACTCTGAGAAGAGAAGTGGAGGGTGTGGTCTCTTCTCTTCTCTTTCAGGAAGCTCAGGACAAATGGTCGGTGGGCCTGAGGCCCTGGTAATCTGAACTAAGACATCAGTCTTTTTGACGCAAATCAAGATGGTTACTTTGCAGTGAGAGCTGTTTCCTGTGAGATGATGGGCTCTCCATACTAGAGGTGTGAGGATAGTGGACTATTATCCACACACGTGTTGTATTAGGACATACTCCTGCTTGGGAGGCTTTGGTTGGGGGAGGACACACAGGAGGGTGACAAAGGGGATGTGTGAATGCTGCTCGGGAGGAGAACCTGGGAAGACTTCCTGGAGGAGGTGACACAGTAATGAAATCAATAAGGCCTGGGGGCTGTAGGCCAGGTAGGCCTGCTCTTGTCTCTCAAGTCTGCCTGGACCTCTTCTCATGTCAGCCTTCACCCTTCCCGTGCACCCTTATACAGAGCTTTTGAAATCGCATGCTTCTGAGATCTCTAAATAGATCCTGGAATGCACCCATCAGGGATAAGGATCAATGCAATTACTGCGAGGAACATTTCTACAGTATCTTCTCTCTTCCCAGTGCTGGGTCAGGTTCCCTGGGTCAGAGGTGAGCACAGGGTGGGCAGAAAGAGAGGGAGTTGCTGAGGATGACTTAGAACTCTTTGGATTCTTCATGTCAAAAACTCAACCAAAATGAATTTTACTGTAAGATAGGGGGCTATTGATGATTATTCTATGTAACTAAAAAATCAATGAGGGATGGGGAAGCTGCACATATGGGGAACCTACACATAGGAGTTTATTTCAATTTGTAAAACAAAATTATTGTAATAAAAAAATAAAGTGTGTTTTAAAAAACACACACACAACAAAATCAATGTAGGCTTCAACCAGCCTGCATCCTCCACATTGAAGGAACAGGAGGAACAAACTCTGTGGGGAGATGAGGAATTCAGGTTGGCCCTGTTTGGGTTCTCCAATGACTTGGGTTCTCACCGCTGCCTCAACTGCGAGGCTTCATTCTCAGGCAGGCTTTCTGTCTTCGGATTGGCAAAATGGCCACCAGCAGTTCCAGGCTAATACCTCACCAGTTTAGTCAACCCCCGGGTCACAGGAGTGCCTCCTTCTCCAGAATCCCAGCAAAGGTTTCAGGTTCAATGATTATTAGCTGGGGTGGGGTCATGTGCCCAACCCAGAACCAATCATTGTGGCCATGGAAATGGAATATCCTGATTGGTGGAGCCTAGTCTGGCTGGTCCTGACATTCCTACTGGAAAGCAGAGTGTGATCAAAGGCCCTGGGGCAGGACAGGAACAGTAAGAGTCACTGAGGCGAAGCCAGGGGAGCCTGAAAGGAGCCAGGGAGAGGAGGTGGAGGGGTGAGCAAGGCTGGCTCAGCCTCTAACCCCAGGCTTTCTCCTGCAGGCAGTGGGGGTGTCCATCAGGAAAAGGTTTGGATCAGATAGGCACTGGAGTGGGAAGGCAGACACAGGAAGCTCTGAAGAGGCAGCCTGATGAGAAGAGAAGAGAAGGCAGAAGCCTTCTGTGCCACAGCAGAAGCAGTGGCATGGGACAGAAGTCGTCATTTCGGGCCCTGTTCCTGGGACAGCCACTCTGCAGGTTCTGTCCACATGGCTATGAGAGGACATGTGCCCAGCAGGACCAGAGTTGCTGACTTCTCAAGTGAATTGGGAAATTGGAACTTATGGATGAAAGAAACCTTTTGGTTTTAGAGGTTGGCGACTCATTCAAAAAAATTGGAAACACGTATTGTCGGCCTGACTTGTTTGCAGATTGTGGGATGACCAACCTCTTAGTGCCCAACATGGGGCCCAAGTCTAAACGCAGCCTCTCCCGGGAACTGTAGTCTGTCCGTGGCCCTCCCCAAGGCTGCTCTGCCTCATAGCACGTGCCTGATCGGGCCAGCTCTGCCTGTGGCCTGTGGTTACACCCAGTGTGCCATCAGCCATACAACCTGGTCTCCTGGGCCCATGCCAGAGCTGCCCCTGGCATCTGCCCCAACTCCTCTCAGGTCTCAGCCTCCCCACAGTGAACCCCTCTGGGTCCATAGATGAAAGACCAAGAAGAGCAGAGGAGCCTACAGACTGTGGGCATGATGGAGAGGGAGGGCGTGAGAAGGGTGAGCCTGGGGGACTGGGTAGGCCCTCGCCATCCCATGATGAGGGCACCAGATGAGCTTCTGGGGGAGGAGGAAGCATTCATGCTGGTCCAGTGGAATTTTTGCTTTGAGATATCATTCACATGACACATCACTCTTTCAAAGTGTACCCTTTGGTGATTTTTAGTACAATAAAAAACGTTGTGCAAACATCACTACTATCTAATTCCAGAACATTTTCACTCTTCCAAAAAGAAACCCTGTGTGTGTTAGTAATTGCTCCCCACTCCCTCTCCCCAGCCCAGCTTTGCCTCTTCAGCACTTTTCCTATAAGTGAAGTCATAGAGTATATGGCCTTTCCATCTGATGTCTTGCACTTAGCAGGGTGGTGTGTCGTAACGTGTGGCTGTGGCATCTGGCAGGACCTCGTTCCTTTTAGGGCTGAGTTCATTGTGAGGACAGACACGTTTTGTTTATCCATTCCTCACTGACAGGCTTCTGGTTGTTTCCACTTTTTGCCTTTTATGAACACTGTGAACCCTGGTGGACACGATTTGATGTCTCTTGGGTACATACAGTCTGGTGTCCTGGCTGACATTATGGTCAACGAGGAGCCACGTCTCAGACGGTGGTCCCAATAGACTGTGTCATGTAGCCCACGCAGTGGGCTGTGCCACCTACATCTGTTAATTCCACTCCGTGACGTTTGCACCACAACGAAATTGTCTCACAACATGCTTCCCAGAACGTATCCCTGTTGTTAAGTGATAGATGACTGTACCGAGGAGTGGAAGTGCTGGGTCAAATGACAATTCCACGTTTGACACTGTGAGGAACTGGCTGACTGTTTTCCAAAGAGCACAGTGCAGTTGCAGCTACGTGCTCGGTGTCTGCGGCAGGGGCAGGGCAGGAATAGAATGGTGTCCCCAATGGTGGGAGACGCAGACATTTATTTAAGCTCCTCGAGGGCAGAATTTTTGTTTGTTTTTCTCACTTCTGTGTTTTCAGTGCCTTTCACAATGCTCAGCACATCGCTCGGGCCCAGTAAAAACTGCTTGTTGAAATGTTGAATGACTCCTTGAACTGTGGAACTGAATCTCTCTGGGAGAACACAGAAGTGGAGCAGCAGAAACACGGGGTGTGCATGACAGCTCTCCCGGGGTTCTGCCTGGATTGAGAACAGAAGCTCTGGAGCTGGGGGCAGCTGGACATTGAAAGAGGAATAGAGACTGTGAGACTAAGAGGTTTTGTTTATTATGTGTCTACGCCAGACATTGTGCTAATTTCCTTAAAGAGAACTCAAGGAAATGTCTGCCAAGCCATTACCTCCACTTTATCTCCCTCGGGCCCAGATGGCACAGTCAGGCTTTCATGATACTTGTTGAATTTAGCAGTGTCTCCGAGGTTGGTGTCATCACCTCTGTTTTAGTGAGAAAGCCAGGGCTGAGAGAAATGTCATCTTTTGAAGAAGATGCGGCTGGTGAATCATTGCTGACACCTGATCTCAGGCCTGTGTGGTCCCAGAGAGCACACGCTCAGGTGCTCCACTGTGTGTGACCTTTCCCATAAGGGTCATTGGAGAAGAAAGACTCAGGACAGGGCATTGCTGAGCACAAGGTGGAAAAAGAATCTCCATAAAAGGAGGGACTTCTGAAGATGCGGATGTTGTTAGCATCAGGCCCCTTTGGTGGACTTTCTAGGGTTGTGACCACAAAGCCAGGTCAAAGTGGTTATGGATGTGGAGTGACAGGCCTAGAGCAAGGTCATTCTGTTATTATCAGAACCCAGGTTATAGACACTACATTTGACTTTCCCATGACCCCCAGGGGCAGACAGCCCAGCCTGGCCACATCAGCCCCAGCTCAGCCTCAGCAGGCTCCACCTTCCCTCTGCTCCTGACTCCTGGCAGACATGCCGACACCAGGCTTCTCAGTGGAGGGGCGCAGTGTCCTGGGCCTGCCTAGCTTAGGAGGGAACCCCCAGGCCTCAGTTTCCCCATCTATATTGTGAGGAGTTATTCCTGGGCAAAGAGAAAGACTACTGATATGGCAGGAGTAGAAGGTACCAAGAGAGGCCTGTGAGCTTTCCCACAAAAGGGTGCATCAGAATATGAAGTAACTCCTCCATAACACCCCAGGTCCTTCCAGCTGGTGCCTGAGCCAGAGGCCTCCCTGGAGGAAGGACTCTAAGGAGGGTGGGGCCTGGTGGGGCCCACACAGTTCCTGATGGGGCAAAGGCAAGTGTGGCGGCTCCTGATACTAAGGTGGTGGGGTGGAGCTGGCTTTGTCATGCCTCAGCTGTTTCCATCTGGGACCTGCAGGGGGCAGCAGTGGCCAAGCTTAGATGTAGGGGTGGTGGCTGCAGGCCTTGCCAGGCTGGAGGAGGGGCTTTCAGAAGTTGACAAGGCTTTGGAAGGAGAGAGGAGGAGGAGGGTGGGCTGCCTTCCTGGAGTCGCAGCCTGGAGACAGTCGCTTTCGGTCTTGCAACCACCTTGCTCAGCTACACAACAGGGAGGTCTCTTTCCCAGAAATTCTCAGAAAATACCAGCCGCATTGCTGAAACTCCCTGGTCAGGTGCCCATTCTTAGATCCTTCGCTATTGCTAGGTGATGGGGCACTGACTGGCAAGCCTTGGTCACATGCCCACCCGTGGGGCTAGGAGGGGGTGCCCCACTGAAGTTCCCAGATTGAAGGAAGAGAACCCAAAGGGATAAGGGTTCTTTCTTGCTTGTTTGCTTTTATTTATTTCTTTCCATTTCTCTTTCTTTCTGAGTAGTCAGGAATGAAGGCAAGCAAAGGCAGGCAGGAGAGGAGGAAGAAGCATTTTATTGTATTTAGTTGTTCGTCTTGGTTGTTCACTCCTAGCCCCATCCCTTGTCTTTGGGATGTGTGTGGACGGCGCCCATCCACTGCTCCACCAGGCAACACCAGGACAAGGGTTCTTGAAGCTGGGAAGGGAAGACCAGAATTTCCCAAGAAATCTGAGAGGCCTCCTGCCTGAGCCACTCCCACAGGGCATCACTAAGTGCAGAAGATTCCAGCCTTTCAGAGGACCGCTCAGCCCCTCTGTTCCCCTCCCAGTCCCCTTCCCAGAGGCTCCCAACATGGTGAAGCTGTAATAACTACTGTCTAGAGCCCTGACTCCATGCCAGCCCCCATCCGGAGTGCTTCTCCGTGCCTTAACTCCTTTAACACACCAGTGCTCTTGATACACTTACCCTTCTTCACATTTTACAGACGAGGCCACTGAGGCCACAGAGGGATTGAATAGCTTACCCCGGTCACACAGCTCATGAGGTGGAGCTGAGATTCAAGCCCAGGCCGTTGAGGACTGGAGGTCAGCTCTCAGCCAGAAAGCCCTGCTGTTTCTCCATTCGAGAAATCAGGGCAGAAGGAGCACCCTGGGAATCGGGGTGGAGTCCGACAAGCTTGGCCTCTCGGCCCCAGTCAATCCTGCTCTTGGAAAAGGATGCGAAAGAATACTTCAGTGGGTCTCCTCTCTAGAAACTGGTTGTTTCTTTTCTTTCTTTCTTTTTGGTCAAGAAAAAGTGCAGCCAGGAAGACAGATGTATTTAGTTTTAGTTGTTCATCTTGGTGGTTCTCCCTGAACCTGGAATACAAACCCAGGTCTTTGGGATGTATGTGGACTGCGCTTGACCAGAGGTGACTGACCAAACCTCTACTCCACAAGAACATGCTGAAATGAGTCTTTTCATAATGAAAAGATGGCAGAACCTCAGGCCACCTGGGGGAGGCAGGAGAGGTTCTTTTGCCCTCAGCACCAGATGGAGCGTTAGGAGCAGAGACGTTTGGTGAAGGAAAAGGAAGGGAAGGGACTTGAACTGTCTGGATGGCTCCAGAAAGGCCAGCAGCTACCCTCTCCACATGCCACCCCTGAATGGCTGCTCTGTCTCCAAACCTCCTGCAGGTGGGTGTTTGTCTACGAGAAGGGTTACCAGACTTCAAGCAGCCTCATCAGCAGTGTGTCTGTGAAACTTAAGGGGCTGGCCGTGACACAGCTCCCAGGCCTGGGCCCCCAGGTCTGGGACGTGGCTGACTACGTCTTCCCAGCCCAGGTGAGCTGACTCGGGCACACCTTTCACCATGGGGCCTGGCGTCTGTGGGCTCCGTCCCATGTCCCTGTCTGGCTCTTCTCTCTTGCTATCTGAGCCTGTTTCCCTAACTGAATGAGGAGCAGAAGCAGCCCTGTCATTTCACCCCCATTCTGACATCCTGGGGCAGGAGCATCATGCTGGGTGTCATGGGGGTTCTATGGCCCTGTGGGGCAGTTCTTGGATTCTTGAGGTTGTCCTGCCAGCTCAGAGCCCTGTCCCTCCCTCCTCTTCCCCTCACTTCCAGGGGGACAGCTCCTTTGTGGTAATGACCAATTTCATCGTGACCCCCCAGCAAGCTCAGGGCTACTGTGGAGAGGTGAGAACTGCTGCCCGTCTGCCCCTGCTTGGATGGGAGGTCCTCTTGGGCAGTGCAGGGGAAGCTGGTGGAATTCCCTCCACATGGTGGAACTGCAGGTGGAGATTCACACCATGTGACTGCACTGTGGCACCCTTCCCACCTCCCCTACTGGTGGTGTGCCAGTCTGTTGCACCTCAATGTTCAACAATCCGAACCCTTAACCTTTCCACCCACCTGACCTCTGACATTGGCAATGGGGCAGCGGCCATGGGCCCAGAGGGGTCTTGGGAGAAGACTGAGCAAGAGCCACCCACAGGGGTCTGAGGCTGCTCCCCACCATGGGGGAGGACTCCTTGTCTCAGGACCCTCCCCAGCAGCTCTCCCCTCCGCAGAACCCAGAAGGGGGCACGTGCATGGATGACAAGAGCTGCATACCAGGGAAGGCAGAGAGAAAAGCCCAAGGTGAGGTCTGCCTCCTGCACACCCCTCCCAAAGCCCCCCGGAGGCCCCGGCTCCCTCCGCCAGAGAGGTCCTCGCTCACTCTCCTCCTGCCACTCTGGCCCAGCCTGCCCGGTCCCAGACCCAGCCACGGCCACGTTTCTGTCCTCTGGCTTCTCCTGGGTGTCCCATCACTGGGCCCTTCTTTGCACCCTGAGCTTGGGGTGGACAACCAGGGGTTCCTCCCTCCCTCCAGGCATCCGCACAGGCAAGTGTGTGGCCTTCAATGACACTGTGCAGACCTGTGAGATATTTGGCTGGTGCCCTGTGGAAGTGGATGACATCATCCCACGGTAACACCCTGTCCTTCCAGGGAGCTGGGAGCAGGGTCCCCAGCCTAGACAGGAGCATCTGCATCCGTTTTCTAGAAAGGCTCTGTCCCCTGTTCTGACACATTCCTTACCCTGTCTATTGGGCTCAGGCCAGAGCGTCCCCGGGTCCCTGCTCAGGCTAGGGTCCTGCAAGTCGCCAGTTACCATGCACCCAGCCCTCCACCCATCCAAGGCTGCAGGACCCCGTAGGTTCTCAGCCCCTCCCACGGTGCCGGTGGGCACACGGGACTCCCGGGGCTGGCCCCGCGAATGCATGTGGTCTCCCCCAGCCCCGCGCTTCTCCGAGAGGCCGAGAACTTCACGCTCTTCATCAAGAACAGCATCAGCTTTCCAAGCTTCCAGGTCAACAGGTTCGTTTGCTAGCAGCTGCGGAAGCAGCAGCTCTGTCGGCTGCTCTCCGAAGTCTCTACCTCCCTCTGCTCCAGCCCGCCGCTCTGGAGCGGGCCCAGGGGTGGGCCGTCTTCCGTCTCCATGGGCTGTCAGCCGGGCCTCTCTGGAGCCCATGAGGGGCCCCCAGCGCTGTGGGCATAGCGGCAGGCACCCTCCCAGCCAACAGCCGCCTGCTGCCCATGTGCTTCGCCCTGGTAGGCGCAACCTGGTGGAGGAGGTGAGTGACGACTACTTGAAGACCTGCCTCTACCACAAGCGCCTGCACCCGCTGTGCCCGGTCTTCAAGCTTGGCTACGTGGTGCAAGAGTCAGGCCAGAATTTTAGCACCCTGGCCGAGAAGGTAGGATGCCAGCTAACAGGGAAGGCTGGGCCCCAGAATGATCAGGCCAAGGAAAGCTTCTGAGGCCCAGTTAATGCCCCGCCCCGAAGCCTGCCGGGTGTGGGCCGAGTCTGTGGGTGTGGACCCCTTTCCTAATACTGGGAGTCCTGAGGTCAGGTGTGTGTCCTCAACAGGGCCTGGTGTGGACCTGGCACAGAGGACTTGGGCAGATGTGTTAGCTGGATGTCTGCTGAGGCCGCACTATTTTTGACTCTTAGATGAAAACTAGATTGAATTCTCTAGCCGGTGGCCTCTGTCCCTGAGAAGTCCTATGCGTGCCCGGAATTTCAGGGAATTCCAGGAGCTGAGCTGCTCACAGTCACCTAAGGTTCCAAGACAAGTGGTATCTTATCTTGTAAGGAGCACAGACCTGGGCGTGAATCTCATCTTGGCCCCTAAGAAAACGTCGGCCCTCAGACGCAAGTCTTAACTTCAGTCTAGTGAGCTTTTGCACCAGTAACATGGGGCACAGTAACAGCAGCAGACCCATGGGGCTGCTGCGAGGATTGGTGCTCGGGACACACTCTGCTGCCTCAGGGGCCCCTCCACACACTCCCACGTGGTGCCTTCACCCGCTCCTGCAGTTAGCTGTTCAGGGATGTATGTCAGCCCCTTTTCTGTGATTTTACACACATGGCAAAAACACACGCATAACACATTCGTCCAGCAGAGCGGTCAGCAAACCTTCTTTACAGCGCCGGAGAGTAAATATTTTCAGCTTTGCATGTGTGCGGTCTCTGTTCTACTCCTCCAGTCAGTGGAAGAACGAGAGCAGCAATGAGACTATGTCCTCTGTTTGCCATCCCCTGGAGGGGTTACGCTGTAGTACTGTAGCAAGGCCAGAAAGTTGAGTGTAAGACCCTCCTGCTCCTAAAACACTGGCCAAGCCCACCACCCCCAGGTGGGCACTTCTCACCCATCTCCATCACCGGGCCCCAGAACCCCTAGCTCCCCATGTGTCCTCTCGGTGCTCAGCCCACTCCTCCTGTCCCTGATCCTTACCTTGGCTTGAGGAGTTTGGCTTTCTCAAGTTTCCTCCTCCCAGCCCAAATTTTTCCAGACTCATTCTTCAATTCAACAACTGTATGTTTGTCTTCCACACTGTGGCTCAAGGTAGGGATTCAGGAGTCTATGACAAACGAGACAGACATCCCCTCTTCTCATGGAGCCTCCAGTCTTGGGGAAGATGGGTACAGAAACGATCACACAAAATAAATATATGATCAGAGTGACAAATGTTCTTGAAGAAGACACCAAGTCCAACAGGGGAACGTGACAATATTTTAGAATGAGGGTAGTCAAAGGAGGTCTCTCAGACGAGGTGACCAAGGGTGGGAACCAGCCTGGTGGAGGACTGGGTCATTGCTTGTGCAAAGGCCCTGAGGTAGGAAGAACTTGATGCATTCTAGAAATGGTCAGAAAACAGGAGTGTGACAGACGGGAGGTGAGGCCAGAGAGGCTGACAGGACATCAACCTTTGAAGGACTTCTCTGTCTCTTCTGAAACAAACAAACAGACCAACACATGTTTCCTCTTCGAGAGGATGCTGGCACCAGCTGTAAGACAGGAGTTTCTTGATCCTGAAGTTCCAGGGATCTTAAATCCTGTGTCCCTGATAGGGCGGGGTGGTGGGCATCACCATTGACTGGAACTGTGACCTGGACTGGCACGTCCGACACTGCAAACCCATCTATGAATTCCATGGGCTGTACGAGGAGAAGAGTCTGTCTCGAGGCTTCAACTTCAGGTACCTGCCATCCCCACCAGAGCACCCTTCCTGGGAGCCCTGGGAACTTCTCTTCTCCCAGAACTTCTTGGGCCCGTGGAGGGAGTGGAGAGCCGGGGCAGATCCCATCCTCCTGGGATTGGCCAAGCAGGGGGCCAGCAGGGAGCAAGATCTCGGAGGCCTGAGTCCAGGCCCAGCTCTCAGTCCCTTGGGATTCATGGGGCCAGGACTGGCTGGGGAAACTGCTGGCACGGGGAGTGAGGGTTGGCTACAGCCTTCTTGGAATGACACCCGGGATCCTGCCTATGAGTCCTGCCTACAAGTCCCCTCTATAACAAGTTGAGGAGCACAGTGCTCTAAGGGTGCCTGCATCCTTGAGCTCTGAGAACGCCAGGCCCAAGACCATGGTCCATCACCCTCTCCCCTCTCCTGCTACCTCACCCCTGCCCAAGGTTTGCCAGGCACTTTGTGGAGAACGGGACCAACCACCGGCACCTCTTCAAGGTGTTTGGGATTCACTTTGACATCCTCGTGGATGGCAAGGTGAGTGTCCAGTGTGAGGGGCAGTTGGGGACATTCTCGGATCCTGTGAGTGTCTGGTGGGTGTCTGCAGTGATGGCGAGAGGAAGCCAGTGGGTGTCCCTCAGCAGTTCCACTTTTAACAACAGATGGGAACCACTGAGGCAGACTTTCCAGTCACTGTGTCCAGAGAGACAGAGCCAAGGTGGAAACCCAGGGCTCCCGACCAGCATCTGGGTCCCCAGGGCGAGTCACAGTCATGGGCAGCAGGCTGTGGGACCAGCTACCACGGAGGGTAGCCTTCTGCCCTAGGCCTGGTCTCAGGGATTCTAAGGAAGGCCTTTCCTAGTAGGCTCCTTCTGACTCTTAACCTCTCTTTCCCTTGGGTCTGGCCACCAGGCTGGGAAATTTGACATCATTCCTACAATGACAACCATTGGCTCTGGAATTGGTATCTTTGGGGTGGTAAGTGCTGGGATCACCACATCACTGTGGTGTCCCTCTTCGTTCACATCTCAGTAGGAGCAATAAGCCTCTGACCCCAAAACCTGACTGCAATTCCCCATCATTATCAAGTCTACCCCACCACCCTGAAACTGCATGTCTGAGGAAGCCAAGGCCCAGAGCTGGGGCAGGACAGAAATGAGATGGGGTCTAGGAACCCTGAGTGTCCAGCTGTGCCTCATTCCCCCTCCAGGACCCGAGATTTGGGTAGCGCAGGACGCGGCCAGGCCCCTACAGCCAGTAGGAGCCAGGTAGGATGTGGAGGCTTCTGTATCAGCCACCAGGCTACCATGCCCTTCTTTGCCCCCAGGCCACTGTCCTCTGTGACCTGCTGCTGCTCCACATCCTGCCCAAGAGGCACTACTACAAGCAGAAGAAGTTCAAGTATGCGGAGGACATGGGGCCACAGGCGGTAAGAGAACCCCAAGTCAGGCCCTCCAAAGGCCTCGGGCCTGAGTGGCTGCACTGGGACACTCCCTGCCTCCCTGGTGCTGACTTGCATCCCCCAATTGCTTACACAGCGTGAGCGAGACCCCGCGGCCACCAGCTCCACCCTGGGCCTGCAGGAGAACATGAAGACATTCTGACCTTGGCCCCTGGCTCTTGACTGGATGCAGCCCGAGCCCCCGGGAGGCAGAGGGCTCTCCTCAGCCTCTCAGTCAGGCAGGAGCCAGGCTGTCAGAGCTCGCAGTGAACACTGGCAGAGACCTGCACACTTCTGGGCTTGGGCTTCCACTCAGCACCCCCAAGGGAGACTCAGTCCAGTCTCAGTCACTAGTGGGTCCTGAGGAGCTGGGGCTGGGTGGGGCCCCTCACTCACTCCTGGGTCCAAGCTTTGTGCTTCCCTCTCTGGGCCCTTATCCACCCTCAGTGTCCCTACACCTGTGCCCTCCAATATAGCAGCAGATGACTATTTAAATGTAAATGAATTTCAGTAAAGTAAAAATGTCAGTTCCTACAACTAGCCACATTGCAGCCACCACACAGACACATGTGGCTTCGTGGCCGCCATACTGGACAGCACAGTGTCATCATCACTGGGGGACAACTCTGTTTGAGCTATTTCTTCCTGGCCTCAGATGTCTCTGGGAGCTTAGTAGCACAGCAGCACCGGGGCCCACCCGACCTCCTCAAGCCACATCTCCAGGTCTGGCCACATGGTCTGCATGGATGGCAATTCCACAGACCATTTTGAGGACTTCGGTTTCAGAGCTGCTTCTGAAGGAGTATCGGACTGAGTCTAGGCCTGCCTCACCTGGCAGGTGCAGGCACAGGGCAGGTGTGAGGTGTGCTCATAAGCCCCACAGTGTCTCCTGCACAGCCCCCATGTGCACACACCACCCCACCCCGATCCCCACTATGTATTTGAACAGCTTGGGCCCTGCAAATACAACCATCTGAAAACACCTACACCTCCAAGCATGGCACATGGTCCAGGCCACGTCACCTCCCTGGGAAGTACTTCTCCCCGGGAGGGTCAGGCCAGGACAGCCCCTTCTAGCCTTGAATCCTTACTCAGCTACCTCGGTCAAGTGGGGAGGCTTGGCCAGATCCTAGGCTCCCTGCCTGTGACCCAGCCCCAGGTCCCATGGCCTGCCTGGCTCTGTCTGATCACAAGGGCTGGGGAACTGAGGGGTAGAGCACAATAAAGGAATAAAGACAAACCTCTGCTTCCTGTACTTTCTTCCCAGCCGTCTCTGAAACTCAAATGTCCCTGTTTGTGAAATGCAGGCTCCTTCTGGGTCCGTTGGGGGTTAGCGAGGAGATGACTTATGCCCTGGGCCAAGCGGGGTCAGTGCTGGGGGTCAGGTCACCTCTGTCCATGGACCACTGTCCTGACACAGCCCCGAACACTGGCGTTCTTCCCCACCCTCCACATGGTTGCATGAGGCCTGGCACGGGGACAGGGAGAGACCTTCAGGAGTGACCTCATGGAAGCAGAGGTGAGGAAGGGACTGACTATCCCAGGAGGGAGACCTGAGGGAATCCCAAATAGGGGAGGAAGGTCTTAAATGGAGATGGTGTGGAAGGGTGGTTTAGGAGCTCTGCTGTGGGCATGACCTCCAGGTCTGGACTTGAAACCAGGCAGGTCTCTGATCCGTGGGTTCTGGGACATCATCATATTCTACTTAGACCTGAGCTGTCCAACAGCAATGCCGGAAACATTCTCGATTTGTGCTGCCTGCCGTCATGTTCACTAACCACATGTAGCCACTGAGTACTTAAAATATGATTATTGAAGAACCAAATTTTAATTTCATTCATCTGTAATTAATTTCAGTTTCCTGCATGATCAGTGATTGCCACATGGAAGAGTACAGGCTGGCCCCTTCCTCTGCCTCAGGCCCTTGGCCTCCTGCCTTCTTCCCCAGCCAAGAACCATCCTTCAGATTTCAAGAGACAAGAACTCTGTCTTCTCCCTCCCTTCTCCATACCTACCTTCCTTTGCGGCCCCTGCCCCTTCTCTCCCAAAAGGAGCAGAAAAGCACTCCCCTTTTGTATCCAACCCTCCCACTCCTGTATTTGCTCCCTGTTCTGCCTCCTCCCCTGCAGCATTGCCTGTTTCCCTGTATGGCCACCATTCCAGAAAGACCAGTCTACACTCCCTCTGTGTCCCACCCTCTGCAGTTGGCCCCAATCCTACCCCACTTCTACATGCCCTTGCCAATTACTAGCAGGGTCCTTGTTGCCGAATCCAAGTGGACTCTTCAGCCAGTATCCTGCTTGACCTGTCGGCTGCTGACACTGTTGAACAAACTCTCCTTGTTGCAAGATTTCCTTCCAGCAACTCCAAGGACCCACCCTCCCCTGATTTTCCGACCAGCCTAGCACGCAAGGAAAAGACAGGCTTCAACTGCAATTCTGCCACGGGTCACCGTGTGTCCTTGGCAAGTTGCTTAACCCTCCCAGCCTCCTCTGTGAGTCAGAGATAATGATAGGCTCTAATCAGGCTGGGATGAGATATGGTAAGTGCCCAGCACTGAGCCTGGCACAAAGTACTGCTCTGCCTTCCCTCAAGCCTCCCTTTAATGGTGGTGTCAGCTTGTTGTCCCTGACTGTTGTCTCTGCAGTGAATCAACCATTGCTTCTTGACTGACTGTGTGACTTCTTGACTGGCTGCTGGAATGGCAGCTGCAGTCTCAGACTCCTCTCGCATCTGGGGCTGGTTCTGGGATGAAGTTTTAGCTAAGGAAATATATGTGAAGTGTCATGTGATACCTGGGAATGTAACAGAAAGCTCAGGGTGTGTCTGTGGCTCAAGTGGCTGAGGCAGCAGGGGTGTGGACCATACAAAACCCAAGAACCCAGTTTCTGACGCAGGACTGGGGGCACAGGGAACCAAAAAAAAAACAACAACAAAAAAAGCTTCTCTCTTTCCTCCTATCCTTCCTAGAAAACAAAGCATGCAATCAAGCTGGTGCAAATCCTTTGATCTCTCTTCATCCTCGTCTCTGTCCCTAGAATGCATATGTAATGGCTGGAGCTCTGGGCATTATCTTGAATTATGAGGATAAGCTGTATCCAGAGTTTGCTGGAGCAGTGAGTAGAAGGAGCCCCACCTGGAGGTTTTTGTGGAGCAGGGCTGACATACCAGCCCAGAACAGTCTTTCCTGAAGTTCTGATGTGGGGTTTTTGTTACCAAAGTCAGAATGGAAGCTACCTTCCACCTTAAAAAGTAAGTGTTCTAGCTCTGGCCCCTGCTTTATTTGCTCCGAGTTACCTCACCCTTTCCCCTGGTTCTACTTAACAATCGTGGGTTCTTTCTAACAACTTTCAGACCAGTCTCATTGTCCCAGTCCTCTTTCCTGAATTCCAGTCCTACATATTCAAACCCCCTTTTGCCATATTTTATTAGCTCTTCATCTGATATGTTGTATTCGCTGTTCATTCAGCCCAGGACCTCCCACTCTATTTGCTCCCCATTCTGCCTCCTCCTGCCCAATAAACAGGAAAACATGCTGCACACAAGGAAGTCCCCAGGAAAAACTGCTAACCCATGCTGGGTAGCAGGGTCACGCGCCAGGGTTCCTGGCAGAAGGGGCATTGAACCAAGCCCTGAAAGAAATCAGACAGAAAAGCGGTTAGGACCCAGGTCATGGAGGACTGATCCGACCTACCCTCAAGGTGCTGGTGAGCCTTGGAAGATTCTTAAGAAGGGGGTCACCTGATTGAACTTGTGTTTCAGAAAGATTACTCTGCCAGTGGAGAAACCATCCTGGGGGGTAAGACTGGATGGGAATACGAGGCCAAATCGGAGGCTGCTATAGCAATCCCACGACAGGATGACGGTGGCCTCAGTAAGAGGGAGGCAGAGAGGTGGAGAAAAGTGGATGGATTCCAGGAACATTTAAGAAAGAGCTTGGAGATCGACTGGTTGGGGCAGAGAAGGGATAGGCTATGGGGACTCCGGGTTTCTGGCTCCAGATTGAGACAGGGACTTGGGATGCCAGGTTTGGGAGTGATATGGGGCTCGGTCTTGGGCAAGTGATGCGGTGAGATGCCAGGGGATTTATGAATGGAGAATTTAGCTCAACTGAACTAATAGCAGGTTGGGGGACAGAGTCCCAGGAACAATCACCTTGAAGGTCAGGACATATGTAAAGTCCCTTCGTACCCTCCGCCCCTCCATTCCCTAGGCTATTCTACCACCTGTTCATAGAGCCCTTCCCCCAAACAAGAATCTGACAAGGACCCCATTACTCTGTGCTAAACCACTTCCCGTCTCTCCTACAGCTGGTCCCCGCCCCCACCCCCAAACCCCCAAGCCCAAGGCTAAACTCCGGAGCCTGCCATCCAAGGTCTTTTTCCTTTGGCCTCCGCTGCATCCATAGTCGCCTATCTAGCCTTGCCCCTCCTCTAGTACACACCACGCCTCACCCCGGAGGGGGGCGCTCTCGCCCTGGGCAGGCCGGGATTGGGGTGGGGAGTGGGGGAGAGAAAGGATTTGGGAGGGGAGGCATCCTTACTTTCCAGGCTCCTCTAAGGGACCCAGGCCGGAGACTGAAGGGACTTCGGGTTATCCCGGCCAGCAGGCATCCAGACCACGGGGGCGTGACGAGGTCTGCCCAGCTGCAGGAGCTGGCGCCCCTCCCCGGCCGCCGCCCTCCGCGGGCTCTCCCACCCAGGAGCCGGGTGGCAGACTCGGGCTCTGATTGGCCGGCTCCAGGGGGGGCCTCGCGGGCCGACCAATGAGCGCGAACCGGGCGCGGTGGCGGGCGGGGGAGCAAGAGCTGCCTGAAGCCGCGGCGCCGGCGGTCTAAGCTACGCGATCCCCGCCCGGACTAAGCGAGCGGGGTGGGGCGCGCGCCTCGGGAGCGAGCCTGGCCTCCCGCCGGGCCGCAGACTGTCGCCCTGTGCGAAGGTAGGGGTCGGCGGAGAGGGAGCCTGGGGCGGGAACCGCGAGGGTACGAAAGCCTAAATGCTCCGAGCCTATAAGGGAATGGGATGGTCCGCGAGGCCGCATCTATCAGGACAGTCGGACCGAGGCGGGGATCCTCCCCCTCCTGTCTGCAAGGCTGGGTCCGAGGGGCGCCTCCTGCAGACCGCCTCTGTCTGCCCTGGCAGCCTGGGCCGCATCTATGCGGGCGCCCTGCCGTCTGCGTCCTTTCCCCAGCTCTGAACCGCGGGGCTGCGTCCCTTCCAGGCACACTAGCCACCCCCGCCCCAGCGCTCGGTGGGAGGCCGTGTCTTTGCGGAGTGGGCCCAGACGAGTGCACCCACGTGTGGATCTGCGAGAGCACCTCCCACACGGCCCTCTCCCTAGTCTTTCTTCGAGGACCGGGGTGCGGAGGAGTGCGATGAATGGGATTGCTGCGGCGCTGGGCTGGGGCTGCGCAGACCTCCCCTGGCGGGGGCGGGGGCAAAAAGGGGCGGCAGAGGCGGGCGCGGCGGCTTCTGGAGCCCAGCGGGTACAGAACTGGTGGCTGGGAGGCTGCACACGTGCACGGAGAGCCGTGTGTGGTGTTTGGAGGCGGGGGTGTGTGTGTCACGTGGACACAGGAGTATGCCTGTGTGTGTGTGTGTGTGAGTGTGTGAAAGGTTGCAGTACAGGATGGATGTGTGAAGGCGGGTCACGCGGACATCGGCGTGCGCCTGCCGGGGAGGGGCGTGTGTGTGTGTGTGTGTGTGTGTGTGTGTGTGTGTGTGCGCGCGCGCGCGTGTGTGTTGAAGATACAGGGGGATGTAAAGAAGGTTATTTCCCAGGTCACAGGACTGCTTCAGTGCAAATGGGCCTGTATATCCGCCAAGTGGGATGGGAGTGCGGAAGGAGCCTGCTGCTTACGTCCTTGAGATCCCGGGGGAGATGCGCAGGTCTGCCTCACACTCCCCTGGGCACACACAGCTTGAGCCTCCCCAGACTGTGTCCTCGGCTCACAGACTCTGGGGTTTCTGGGTTGCCTCCTTGGACGCCCACCCTCGGTCCCTACAGCGGTCAGAGGGATTGTTTTAAACCTCACTCAACTGTCACTTCTGTGCTTAAAACCCTCTCCTTTGGCTTTCAGGACCTCCAGGTCTCTGTCCAAATGCCCTCCCCTCACCCCCAGCCAAGCCCTCAGTCCTCTGCCAGGAAATGGTTCTGTGAGTTACAGTGGGAACTTCCATCTTCTTGCCCTCTGAAATCCTTCCTCAGTTGTCAGGAAAAAAATATAAATGCTGCCTCCTCCAGGAAGCTGCCCTCGGGGCCAGACACTGAGTGACTGGGCCTTCTCACCCCAATGTCACTGCTCATGGTGGAGCAGCCCACACATGTGGGCACTGCACTCCCCTGGCATCAGCTTCTTTGTTCTTCCTCAGAGCACGCTCCATCTCGCCTCCCAGCCTTTGCAGTTGCTGATTCCTCTGCTGGAAATGCTCTTGCAGATGTCCACTCTGCAGGCCTTCTCGCTCCCTTCAGATTTCTGCTCCAGTCCTGCTTCGCAAGTCCTCTCCTGATCTCAGTGCATGAAAGCACCGCGCCCTTCACTCTTGACCCCGCTTCCATGACAGTGTATTCCCCATTGCACTTACCATTTGATACGTCATCTATTAATTGTGGGTTTCTTGTTCGTCGCTTCTTGCCCCCGATAGAAATTAAACTGTCTGAGCTGGGATTTAGTCTTTTGGTCACTGCTTTATCTCCCTGCACCTAGCATGGTGTCTGGATACATAGAGCAGATGTTCAAAGGGTATTTGCCGCATGAATGAGTGATTGGGATTTGTGTCCCAGGACTCCTGCCCCTGGCTGCTCCCCAGCCTGAGGCCCCCATCTGAGGCAACATCTCCTGCTCTTCTGTCCTCCAGACTCCAAGTTCCTGGAAGGCCAGGTCTGGGAGAACTGCGACAACTTTTGCCTGTTAGAATGATTCTGTCTAGAAACTGGTGTGGAGGATAGGGTGGGGTATGGTCCCAGCGTGAGCTTGGAAGTGGGGATGCTGTGGGGAGACCTGTGTAGTGGGGGGGATCTGAGTGGTGGGGGACCTGTGTGGAGGGGGAGTCTGCATGGGGGCGGGG
>RJWH01001283.1:0-11838 GCA_004363575.1 Solenodon paradoxus | reverse complement strand
TGGGCAGCAGAAGCGAGTGCGCGATCTGGGAAACTGCGAGTAGTGTGGCGTGGCTGAGTGCAGAGTGGGTGTGGGATGGGAAAGTGGGGAGGACCAGCGCTAAGGAGGGCTCCGGAGTCTCTGGCCTGAGAGGACTGGGAGGATGGTGCTTCCATCTCTGTGATGGGGACACAGAGGAGGCAGAGCAGGCTTGGGGAAGATGCTGAGTGAACTTGGGGCCCTGTTGGGTCTGAGCTGCCCAGGATCATGGAAGGGGAGGAGGAGGCTGGCTGGAAAGAGTTAGAATGGAGGCGCAGACAAACCCTGATATGGAGGATGAGGCCTGGAGACTATCAGCCTCCGTGGCTGGGGAGAGATGATGCCCTGAGGGTGATTTTGCTGAATCAGGCACAGAGCCCACCTCAGTATTTGGGGCCTTCCCAGGGGGTGGTGGGAGGGGGGGCGTCCTCCCAGCAGGCGTCCTCAAGCATGACTTGGCACCAGACGCCTGGGCCTCCCTCGAGGGGACTGAGTCATCCCAGGGGGGGTGGGAGCCACCGAGGGCACCCGTTGCCAGGGCCATCCAGACACTTGTGAGGAACATAAACACTGTGAGGCGGCCCAGGGATGTCAGAGTCACCTTCTGTGTCCGCCCCAGGTGGCTATGCCACCTCCTTGCTGCTTTTCCTTCTAGCCAGCCCTCTGCAGGGAGGGCTGCATCCTCCGCCTGGATGATAACTGGTGTCATGCTAGGCCTGATCCTGAGCTTCACAGGCCTTCCAGAACTCACAGTGAGTCTGATGGTGCCTTAAGGTGTTCCCGGAAAGCTTCTGGAACCAATGTGGATGAGAGAAGGCCCTGTCCTTCTCTGGACCTCCTCTGAAGGACCCAGGGAGTTGGGGCACATCCCAAGGAAGAAGCCAGGTCCAACTGGAGCCAGTGGCCCACATCCTTTGGGAGAGGCAGACACCTGGGGGTGGGGAGCGAAGGGTCTGGGAGGAGGAAGTGTCGGAGGGGTAATCTTGGAGCTCGGGGAGACGCAGGGGGTGTACTTCGTACATGGTCTGACCTGAATCTATGTCAGGTGTTCTCACACAGACACATCCCCGCCCCACATTGCTCAGGCACAAACTGCTTCTTGTCTCACAGGCTTCCTCTGAGAGCCCTCGGAGGAGCCCTGGGGGTTGGGAGGAGTGTGGCCATCTATCCATTTCACCTCCCAGAGGTTCGTGGATTAGGGTAGCTTTTCCCAACACAGTGGAGGGAGGACCTGAGTCTGGCCATTCTTGGCTGTAGGACCGGGCTGGTCCCTGGGAGCCACTGCCCTCCATGCCCATGGAGTCCTTACCCTGCACTGAGCCTGGGTCCCGGACTATCTGTCCATTCCCCTGCTTGCCCATGTGTCACCTAGTTACTAGCCGCGTTAGTTTCTCCAAAGGGTCTTTTGAGGCCTCGGCTTGGGGCGGGCCTTGAGAGACACCCAGAGGAGCCCCCAGAGAAGAAATATGGATCCTGCCCAGGATACACAGCCCAGCCCAGCAGGCAGCCCCTGGCTGGTGGACTGGTGACCAGGTCAACATGTTGGAAGTTCAAACTTGACCTTCTTGGATTAGTTTCCCTTGGCCTCTAGGGGGTACAGGCCCCACCCCACCCCCGTCTGGGGCACATGTACACGAAGATACGTGTGCACGTGAACACACACACGCATATAGACCACACCAGTAGATTTTGTCTCCACACAGATGTGCTCCTATTTGCACCATACACACACACACACACACACACACACACACACACACGTCACTGAAGGCCCATGGCCTGCTTGCACACATCCTCTCAGGCGCAGACACATGCCCTCGCATGCACAGCCTCGGGCGCCAGGCCCGGTCGCCTGGAAGCAAGGCAGGAACCTGGGGCCTCCCCAGGGCGCCTCCGCGCAGCCGTGCTTAGTCACCTGAATTTGATCCAGGCAGGAGGGAGGGTGGAGGGCCTGACGTCAGCCCTCACTGCCGCCTCCTGCCGCCCTCGCATCCATCTGAGCCACCGTGGCGCATCCTAGGCAATCACAACAGCAGCACAACACCTCACTTTACGGAGGTTCCTGAGCCGCAGACTCTGAGCCCGAGCTGCACGTCTGCGCCTGTGCGCCTCAGAGCCCCCAGGGAGGGAGACTGTGAGGGCTTCACCCCATCCTGCAGATGAGAAAACCCAGGTACAGAGGTGACGCCACTGACCCATAGGCTTCCAGCCAGGAAGGGGCAAGCCTCACTGCCTGGCTTCGGGGCCTGGGCCTTACACTCGTAGCAGGCTAGGCTGGAGCAGAAAGCCTTTTACCCTGGCCTGCTGTGTGACCCTGGGCTGCTCCTAGTCCCTTGTCAGCCCTCGCTTTCTCCATTAAGAGGGAAAAGAAGTTAAAAAGGGGTGACCTCTTACTGAATGACTGTCTTAAGGAAATCATGCATGAAGTTTATGGCCCAGGGTAGCTAAATGGCCTTAATGGTGACTCCTATGCCTTCTGTCCCTGCTTGGGGCCGGAGGAGAGGAGTTGTCAACACTAGGATTCATTCGCTGCCATGGCTGGGGACTCAGGCTTATTGGGGATGCTGCTTGCCCATCTGTCGAATGGGGACAGGACTGTCATGGCCACTGTGGCAGCCACTCACTGAAGTTCCTAATATGTGCCAGGCACTACTGAGGACACCAAACATCTTCAGGAGACAAGGCAGAGAAGACCCCAATCTATGGAGTTTGTGTTCCGGTGTGAGGGCAGGGGAGGGCGGCAGGGTGGGCCACACACAGGGAAGAGAGAGAGGGGAGGCAGACCAAGCTTGGAGGGTTTCCTTCAGCCTTGACTGCTCTCCCTGCAAGTGGCCTAATGCCTAAAGACTCCGTTACCGCGGTCACACTCATCTTTTCCGGGACAACCTCTCTGATGCTCAGTCCAACTCACCCCCTGTAGAGAGGCCTTCCTGATGTCCGAGTCTAGTCATCTCCCTTACCTCTTCCAAGAAAGCCTCTCTAATGCTCCAGCCCTCCTCACCTCCTTTAAGAAGGTCTCCCTGGTGTTCAAACCCTACTCCCCTTCTCCAGGGAGGCTTCCCTGATTTTTAGCACTACTTGTCTTCCTTGCCTCCTCCAGGAAGGCTTCCTTGCTGCTCTGGCCCCACCAACCCCTCTCCTCTAGGTCTGGCCTCCATGCCTTTCCTGTTGCCAGCCTGGCATCGCCGTCTCCTTCCTTTCTGCAGGCTAACATCATCTTCACCTTCTCAGGCGTCCACTCATTCAACACGCTGCCATGCACAGGAGTGTGGACCACACCCTTACCTACAATCTATCTGAGCTTCACTGTGGCCCCAGGGAATCTGGGAAGGTCCTGCATCCATAGTACAGATGGGGAGACAGTCTTAGTCCTGAAGGAACTTGCTGAGGACCCCACAGTAGGGTAATTGGCAGGACTAGAACCAGCCCAGGCTCCTTACTAACCAGTGGACACCAGTGAGCTCTGCCTCCTTGGTGACCATGACCTTAAAGTCTCTGTGTCAGACTGGGGAGGTTACCACCAGACAGCAAGAACAAACGGTCAGGCGTCCACTGACTTCCTCTTCCCTAAATGATGCTGAGTCTGGCCCAGGCAGGGGGAGGGGCAGTGGGCTGGGGTAGGTCTGGTGCTCAGCCTGGACCAAGATGGAATCCCAAACATCAGGTTCTGGGTTGTGGTCAAGGCCAGAGTTTGGTTTGGTGCTCAGGTGGAGTTAGCTCATAGCCTGGGGCCTGGTTTGGGGCTCATATTGCTATAGGTTCATGATTCTTTTGGGCCTCCAGCCCAAGACAGGGCTCATGGGGGTGGGGGGAGGGAATGATGCTTTGGTGGCTTTGGTAAGGCCAGGCCAGGGAGAGCATGTCAGCTGGAGCAAAAGTGGCAGACATTTTGGCCATATGAATAAACTGGAAGGAAAAACCAAGAGAACTAAGGAATGGAGTCTCTCTTGAGAACCACCAAAGCACATTCCCTCCTTAATGGGCCCTGTCCTAGATGGAGGCTCTGCTGGGGCCAGGAATAATAGAATCATGGAGACTTGCCCTGTGACCCTGCGGCCTCCCCACCCGACCCCAGGAGGAAAGAGGGAAGAAGGGTGGGGGACTGGGACATCACAGAGGCCTCCCTGGAGGAGGAAAGTGGTCTGAAACATCAGAGAGGCCTCTGCATTACCAGTGCTCAGCTCGGCTTCCAGGCAGCTCTGGGGCATTCTGCCGTCAAGAGGTGGGACTGGTAAGTCACTGGGCTGCCTGCCAGATGGGGGCCTGAGCTGACACTGGACTCTAACTCCAGTGCTGCTGGGCCTCCAGCATTCTGCCTGTGTCTGTCTGTCTGTCTGTCCTGATTTCAGAATATCAGATTCTCCCTGCTGGCGTGTGAAGCTAGCAGGGTAGACGTGATTGTAAAGGAGGGGATACCGCAGTCTAGGGGGCTGGCGTGTGGCAGGGACTGTGTCATACTAGCAACCCAGGCAGGAGGAGCAGGCATGGAAAGGCACAGAAGTGGGACTTACAGGACTGTGACTACAGGGAAGAGGGGCCTAGAAATCTGACCTTACTTTGTAGTTCAGAGCAGTCTTCTCTACCGTCTTTTCTCAGGTCCCCAGTACGGCTGTGACTCTGACAGCAGCAATGGAAGGGGGCCCAGCGGTCTGTTGCACGGACCCTCGGGCAGAGTTGGTGGAACGAGTGGCAGCCATCGATGTGGCCCACTTGCAGGAGGCTGACAGCATCCCAGAGCCTACCAGGAACGGTGTGGACCCTCCACCACGGGCTAGAGCTGCCTCTGTGATCCCCAGCAGTACTTCCAGAGCCCCTCCAGCCAGGCCCAGCCTCTCCGCCAGGAAGTTCTCCCTGCAGGAGCGGCCAGGGGGAAGCTGCCTGGAGGTCCAGGCCGGGCCTTACTCCACAGGGCCTGCCAGTCACATCTCCCCACGGGCCTGGCGGAGGCCCACCATCGAGTCCCACCACGTGGCCATCTCGGACGCAGAGGTTGGTGGGCAGCAAGGGGTGACTCCTGAGCTTTTTAGCAGTCCTCAGTGAAGACCCAGTTCTGCTCCTGTTCCTGGTATTATCTTGCCTTTGGCTTGAATACCCCCACAGCTGAGGAGCTCAGTACCTACAACATGGACTCTTCCCACCCAGGGAGCTCCACTGAGCAGCTGCTTCCTCCTGTAAGCCCCACCATTCTCACCTGCAGTTCAGGCCTAGGAAATAGGCCTTATTTCCTAAGGAGCCCTCTTAGAGATGTGAAGATAGATACGTTCTCCACCCCACCCCTCAAGAGTCTTCCCCCAGCTTGAGTACCCACCTGAACTGCTTCCTGGAGCTGGCTCTGACTCCGAAGCCACCAGTCTGCTTCCAGCCCCTGGCTCCCACCAGCTCTGTCCTTGCCACTTAGACCTAAAAGTGACCCTGAGTCCTGTGCAGTCTAGAGACTTCAGAGGCTGAGCTTATTTATTTATTTATTTTCCTAAAGGAAAGGTATGGACAGAAATGAAGGTGAGAAGGCAGGAAGAGAGAGGAGGAAGAGGCGCTCCATTTTATTTTTATTCAGTTGTTCACACTGGCTGCCCCCAACCCTTGCCCTGACCCAGGACTCAGGGGCACAAGGCCTGCGTCCTTCGGAGGTGATTGACCCCAACTGCTGTTCCACCAGGGCGCGCTGAGGCTGAGCTTTTTATGCCTTGGACTTCTGTCCCCATGGCTCTATTTTTGTCCATACAATCTAGACCTCATTTGACTGCTTCTGGAAACACTTGTTCAGGAGTTCTCTCTGACTGGATCTCCCAGGCCCCAGCATCCAGGCAGGAGTCAGTGCATTTTCCCACCACATCCTTGGAAACAAAGTAGAGGCAGGGCTCAGCACTTCTGCTTCACACATTATCCAGGACTTCCTGTTACTCTCAGTGGGGTTGCTGCCACCAAGTTTCCCCATCAGCACTTGAAAGTTTGGTGCGATCCGGGTTCTGGGAGTGAGGGACCTACGCTACTATGAGCCCCTGAGAGGCTTCCGAGGTGGGATCAGTGCTGTAGCTGGATCGAGCTTTACCTGATGCTCCCTTCTTGCCCCCAGGACTGTGTGCAGCTGAACCAGTATAAGCTGCAGAGTGAGATCGGCAAGGTAGGAATGGGGCAGGCTGGGGACAGCAGGGCTTGGCCTGGGGCCTTGTGGAGGCAGCCGGTCATGGCCCCCTGCTGGACAGTCCCTTCTCTGGGATGTGAGGCAGAGCCAGCCAGTCCCTGCCTGGAAGTGAGGCAGGTTTTGTCCTCTTATGGAATACCTGGGGTTGGGGTACAGTGGAGGATGGTAGAGGACCCCCCCCCCCCAGCTCCTGACTCTTCAAAGTGGGGTGGGGAGCCATGTGTTCAGTCAGGCAGGGGCATTTACTAGGGCATAGAAATCCCCTCCCTGTCTGTCTGAACATATGCCCATTGGTGACTGGTGATGGGATATGGAGGCTGGAGCTGTTTAGGCTTCCCTTTTCCTGGAGGAGGTGGCTCTGTCCTGGTGGGGCTGACCAGCACCTCTTTGCAGGGTGCCTACGGAGTGGTGAGGCTGGCCTACAACGAAAGTGAAGACAGACACTATGTGAGTCTGGGGACAGGGAGGGGATGTTGCCCAAGCTGGGTCCTAGAAGCCTGGGGGTGGGGACAAGCAAACATTGTATTGGGAAGACAGGGGACAGGCTGCCTCTGGAAGGAGTAAGCTCTCTGTCCCTAGGGGTATGCAAGGGACTGAGTTTCTTGACCTTGGGAATATGTAAGCAGAGGCTGGACCTCCAGGGGAAGTCTTGTTGAGGAAACACTTGTTGGGGAAATAGGGGAAAGGCTACCTCCTAACCCAGCTCAGCTCCACCCAGGACATCCTTCAGTACTGGTAGCAGACACACATTGTAGATTTGTGGCCTTAGTCCGCATGTTCCCAGCTTATTCTAGCCCCTGTTAGCTGCGCACAAGTGACATTTCTACTCCTCCCTCCTTAGGCAATGAAAGTTCTTTCCAAAAAGAAGTTACTGAAGCAGTATGGCTTCCCACGTATGTATCTATAATGGGTCCTGTGCTTGGGAGCACCTAGCCTAGGGGCAAAGGACATCTCAGTCCCTAGCTAGTTGTTTGTTTTGTTTTTTAAAGGAAAGGTGCAGGTAGGAGTGAAGGCAGTAGGCAGGCAGGAAGAGAGAGGAGGAAGAAGCACGTATTGTATTTAGTTGTCCATCTCGGTTCCTCCTTGGCCCCGGGTAATGAAACTGGTCCTTTTTTTTAAAACCGCTAAGCAACCAGAATGCACCATAGCTAGTTGGTTGTTATGTCCGTTATGCAGGGGAACAGCTTGAGCCACGAAAGGCCTGATGGTACAATGTGCTTGGTGAGCCGGGGACAGGACTCCAGTCTTACAAGATTTTTGCTGAGGCTGATTACAGGACTAGAGTGGGGCCCAGCCTCCTGCATCAGGGACTTGACTGCTCTTCCTGGCCCCAGGTCGTCCTCCCCCAAGAGGGTCCCAGGCTGCCCAGGGAGGACCCGCCAAGCAGCTGCTGCCCCTGGAGAGGGTGTACCAAGAGATTGCCATCCTGAAGAAGCTGGATCACGTGAATGTGGTCAAGCTGATCGAGGTAGGAGGTGGAGTCAAGGCAGGAAGAGTAGGTGGAGCAGTCCCCCCAGTATTCGAGGCTGCTCAGCCCAGGGGCCCTGCTGAGGGAGGAGTGGTGAGGTCATGGAGGGCAGGGCCAGACTTGGGGCGGGTCTGCAGGGAGCTTTCAGGGGTCACTTATGATTGGTCTGGGGTGTTCCAAGTTCTCACTGGGGGATGAGGTAAGAAGTGAGGGGGGGGGGCTGAATGCCATGTGGTGCCCTAGGGTGGACTTCAGTGATTTCTGAGGCCTCATTTGTCTGGAGCCTGCACAGTTCCTGCTCCATTGTCTGGGGTGGCTGCAGAGCACAGTGGGGACCTGAGACTGACCAGGACAAGGAGGCCTAGGACCCCCCCACACTAAGCCTCCCCAAGCTCCACCCCCATGTCTGCTCCCTCTGACCAGGTCCTGGATGACCCAGCTGAGGACAATCTTTATTTGGGTGAGTAACCCAACGTATTTCCAAAGCAGCTTACCTGGGGTCAGTCCAAAGGCACCCAGGGACACACATGACCTTCAGTGGGCCAGGCAGAGCACACACCTCCTAGGGGTAGGGAGAATCACATTCTCAAGCCCTGGATTCCCTTGCGCAGCCCTGCTGAACAAGATCAGAATATCTGTTTAGATTCACGAACATTCCTACCCTACTCATGCCAGGCTGGCACTGGTTGGGGAGACAGTAGATCTGGTAACTGAGAAGCAGGCTTCGTGATCTGGGTCCCCAGGCCCTATCTGCTAGCTCTGTACCTCAGTTTTCTCACCTATAAAATAGGGATAATAGCATGTTTACCTCATAGGGTTGATGTGCAGAGTCAATGAATTATATGTAAGCCACATTAGCAACTATGATTATTAATATTAATATTGTTATTATTTAAATTCTTGGTGCCAGATTCAGGGCTGGGCTTAGAGGCCCTCAGAAAATGGGGCAGAAGGAACACTGACTTAGGAACTAGAGACCAAGGCTTTAGTCTTCCTTTAGTCCCTTTACACTCCTTCTCCTACCTCCTGTCTGCTATGACCTTTAGGACAATTTCTGCCCCTTCTCTGAGCCTCAGTTTCTCTCCCCATAAAGGGGGACGATGCTGAAGTCCTCACCTGGCACCTGAGAATCAGATGAGGCAAGTCTATAGTAGACCCCACTCTGCCCCATTCACTTTCGTTGATAACGGAGGACCCCCCCACCCCCAACCAAGTGTGTCCAGATGCTGCCCCCTCTCCCACCCTCCAGATGGGGAGGAGCCTTGGCTTGGCATCGCCTGCTTTGCTAGCTTGGCTGCACCTTACCTACTTTTCTTCTCTTTTCTTTCAGTGTTTGACCTCCTGAGAAAGGGGTGAGTTCCCCATCCCGATCAGGCAGGTCAAGTCTAATCCAGGCCTTCCTTTCCCTTCCTGTGCCCCTCATCCTAGGGTTGGCTACTCTAGGAGAAAACAAGCCCAGGCCCTGCCCTTGGGAGCACCGGTCTGGGCAGTAAAGGGGGAGACCAAGAGATGATTCTTTGAAAGCTGGTAGGAAGCAAGGAGGCTAGAATTGTCATGGAGGCCCTGGAAGAGGGGGTGGGTTTTGAGCCAGACCTGGAAGAACTGGAAAGATTTTGATGGAGCGAGAAGAAACAAAAATATAGAGATAGAACTCAACTCCCATTTGTACTAAAGTCACAAAGAGTTCTTTGAGCTTTACAAGTTTGTGAGTTGGGGGGATTGGATGCCTTTAGCTTCCATTTGCAAGAGGGGACGTCGAGGTTCAGAGAGGGTAAGTGACTCGGCCAAGGTCACACAGCGTGTCACCGATGAAACCTAGGGTCTGTCTTTTTTGGCCTTCTCAGGGTATTTGCAAAGCAAGCAGACATGAAGTATTGGGCATCGGGCAGGGTGAACTAGAGGTCCTAACTGCTAAGGACTTGAACAAAAGCTGTGGCTTATTTTTCTGCCTAGGACTTCCTAAAGGCCAATTTGAGTGGGATCCCTCTAAGACTCAAGGACTTTCAAACGTTTTTGCCCTCCATTCGGAGTAAGAAATAAAAGTTGTACCTTGCCATCCATATCTGTAACCGAATCCAAAGTATTGTGAAACTATATATTCTTATTGTGTATGATAGACTCTGATAGTCTACTTACATTCGAAAAAATAAAAGCTGTAGCCACACACTAAGATAACTTCTTGATCTATTGGTTCTGGATCCATGGTTTGAAAAACAATGCTCTGACAGCCTCTTTGCAATTGATTATAGACAATTAAGTACTTAGAAGAAGGGATTATCAAGCCAATTAGAAATGAGCATAAAGCTAATTTAAAGTTACAATGATTGAAATGGGCTATGTGTATCTATGTGCTTTAAATTTGTCATTATATAGTATAAGCTAGTATCTTGGATTCTGGGGACCCCTTTGAGCAGAGAGGGGTACTGAGCGCTCCCAAGGGGCTGGAATGACAGTCTCCTGGCCCACTCCTGCCTCCCACCTTTACTCATCCTGACCTTGAACACGTCTCCTCTCTCTCCATAGGCCGGTCATGGAGGTGCCCTGCGACCATCCCTTCTCAGAGGAGCAAGCTCTCCTCTACCTGCGGGACATCATCCTGGGCCTGGAGTACCGTGAGTGAGCTGCCTCGGGTCTCTGGGGCAGGGGCTGGGAGGGGACTCTGGAGGGGGCGGAGCCCTGTTAAACAGCTCTGTGCCGCTCCTGTCCGTCAGCGTTGGTCTGCCAATCAGCTGGGGGGAAGGGCGGGACCTAAGGATGGGGCCAAAGCCTCTCGGACCGCGGGCGGGAAGACAGCGTCCAGACTTCACTGGCACGCGCAGGGCCGTTCGCGTCAGTCGTCGCCTGACAGGGCGTGCTAGCTCAGCTTATCTCGGGACTTCATCCACTTATTTCATTCACTCGTGGGTGCCTACTAAATGCCAGCTGGGGGCATGGAGATGACAAAGACGCAGAAGTGGCCATAATGCTTTCCCAGCCTGATGGGCGCAGGAACCTCAGCGGGCAGTGAATACAGTGCAGTGCCTGTGGAGGCTGGGGAAGCCGGGGCCTGTCAGGGCGCTAAGGGGCCAGGGAAGCGCCTCAGGAGGCCACTGTGGCCAGGGCCCTGCAGGCTGAGTAGGAGTTGCTTGGTCAAGATTAAGGGGCGGGCGTGAGAGCAGGCCAGGCCGAAGTGCACGGGGCGGGTGGGGCGTGGGGAGCTGGAAATGCTGCCCAGGCCACAGTGAGTGAGAATGCCTCCAGGTCTTCCAGAATACTCCTGTCGGCATGGTGAGCCCCTGAGGACTTTGAGAAGGGAGGGGCGTGATAGGATTTGCATCTTAGAAGGCTCCGCCTGCAGCTGTGCGGTGACTGGATCAAGGGTGGCGAGAGGTGGCCAGCTGGTTAGGGAGGAGGAGGCTCCTTCTGCAGCCCTTGTGACAGACGATGGAACCTGTGGGGAGGAGACTTGAAGGTGGTGGGGAGCCCAGCTCTGGGTGACCGACTACTTATGGGAGAGGAGGGCTCCCAGATACCTAGGGTTCTGGCCTGGGTTGGGGAACGTGGTGCTGTCTATCTCTAAGTCATAGCTTGGTTTAGTGTGTTCTTCCCCTGGGGGAATAGGGTGAGGACCAGTTGAGGTTTGACCTTTGTGCCCCTCCAGTGCCCTCACACTGATAATCTCTTTATCCATTTGGGGAACCTGAGGCATGGAGAAGGGAGGACTTTGTGGAAAGCCCCTAGCAAGGACCTAGAGGTGAGGGAACGGGGACGTTTTACTCTAGTGTGATCAGTGGCAGGCACAGCCCTGTTCTAGCCTGGCCTTCGCCCTTCCTGTCCTTGGCCCCTCTCCTCAGCTGAGGACCTGTTGTGTCCCATCTTCCAACACCCCCAAGTCCCATCCCCCCACCAAATCTGACTTCGGGCAAAGGCTCATCAAGGCTACTAGCACCAAGCTGTCATGGTGAAGGCTTTCCTGAGTGGACTGCTCAGCGCCAGGGCTGGACCAGCCAGTGAATGGAGGCACCAGGCGCTAAAGACCTGCCCTGTGATTCTGGTCTCAAGAAGGGAGAACTGAGGCTGCCCAGGGAACAGCTCTGGTCAGGGAGGCCTCTGATTCTCAGTAGATTGGAAGACTGGGTAGCAGTGGGGTCTGAGAAGCAGTTGACTCTGGATTCTATCTTAGGGGGTTGTACCCACAGGACTTTCTGATGCATTCAGTGCAAGAAAGGAG
>RJWH01001282.1:399535-413193 GCA_004363575.1 Solenodon paradoxus | reverse complement strand
GCAGGGGAGGGGGATAGGGGAGGGGGAGAGGGGAGGGGGGAGGGGGAGGAAAAACACAGGAAAGGGAAGTAATGCTCTCTAGCGTGAGGGAGAAATTCTTGATTGGGTTGACTGTTTTGGATTGACTGTTTTGACAGCTGATTTTTATTTTTTTCCCCCTCCAACTTCAGAGCCATGACAGACACTCACTGAGCATCAAATTGATGAGTGAATACCTCATCATATCTGGTTGCCTTAACAACTAAAATAGCCAAAATGTTAAGACAGTCAAATAAGCTTGATTATTTTTGATACGATCTGTGGGCGGTTGACCCAGGAATTCTCAGCCTCATCATGCAGATAAACACAGAGACTGTATCAGCAGAGACACCAGCAGCCAGAGGACAAGTGAGAAATCTATCAATCACCCAGATGCCTCCTTTCTACAAGGCCACTGAGCCGTGTGTAGAGAAATACCCCCCAAATCTCTGATTTGCTTCTGGGTGCTGTGTCTCAGGAAGCAGGCAGCCTTAAAAGCTGGCGATTTTGAGACTTGCAGTTTCTTGAAAACAAACAAGCAAACAAACAAAAACCAGAATCTTGCTGGTAATGGAAAAGCAGATTTCCCCAAATTGTTGTCTAGAGGTGCTGAATCATGCATGAATGTCAGCAGATGACGCCAACCATGGCATCATTTCATGGGGACTTTGTCTGGTGTGAACCAAGAGAATTCTACTGTTGCGTTGTGTCATAGACCAAAAGGGAAATTAAAAAAAAACAAACCTCTTGTAATTGGATTTGGTATTTGCAGGCATTTCTGAAGACAAAGGAAAGCAAATTCATTTCAGATTTTTAAGAAGTCTTGAATTAAAGAATTGCCAGCACCCTATCAAGTGCTGCCTAAATTCCTCCTACTACTTGCCTTAGTATAATGAGACAGGAATCAAAGTTTCCTGAAGCTTTGCTCTTATACATTTGTTGCTTGGTTGTCTTTTTTTTCTATAGTGTAGATTTTTGAATTCTAAAAAAAATATTATTTTATAGTTTGGTGGCAATGCAATCTGTGTTGAGAAAATAGAAATTGATTAAGAAGTGAGAAACTGAAAATGAGTGGAAAAGAAAAAAAGCTTACAAGGCATTTACAGTGTAATTTTCCAATACAAATTTGTGTAGATACCACATGAAGTTAGAAACAGATGTATTTTCAGGCCTTTGTTATTGAACGAAGAATATTTTCTGAGTCTCCCCACCCCCTTTTTAAAAGAATTCGAGAAAAGACAATGCTAAAATCTATAGAGGAGCACAGCATTCAAGCCTGATTGCTTGAACCTTGAAAGAGTCAGTGTCAGTTCTTAAAGGTCCTGACAGAGCTGGCTTGTAGCTGGATGTAGGGAAGAGTGATTGCAACAGTCATTTCTGGAAATAAAACCTTAATCTGTAAATAGTGACTTGCTAGATTAATTAGGCAAGCATGTTGACTTGATATATTGATTTAAAGAAATAACTCTGGATACATTTGAATGTATATTTAAAACATAGATATCTTCTTAAATCATATTTCATAATGCATTTTCCTTTTGTTTCTCTTTTATTTTATTGAATGAAAATTGCATCATAGCATTATGCAGGTTTAAGGTGTGCATCACTGGAAATCAACATCTCTATAGAAAACATTCAGTTTACCCCGCCCCACCCCAGTCCTATTCCATCCTTCACCCTTTTCAATCCAATTTGCCCCCTCTCCCTTTCCTTCTGGTAATCTCTAATTTAATTCTAGAGACTAAATGTCTAATTTTACTTGATTTAGTTTATTTGTTTGCTTGGTGTCTCTATATACAACACACTAGTGAAACCATGCAATGTCTGTCTTTCTCCTTCTGACTCCTCTCACTCAGCATAATTCCCTCTAGGTTCATCCTTGTGTTGCAAATGGTCAGATTTCACTTTTTGAGTAGTAGTCCACTGTGTATATAGGCCACATTTTCTTTATCCACTCATCTGTCAATTACCTTTCACTTCTCTTATTTTATTGACCCACACCACAGTGCTTTGGAGAGTCATCTGCAGTGGACTATGCTGATGAACATGGAATCGTGTCTTTCATGCCTTCCTTTTCCTTCTAGCTTGAATCGCTAAGAGCTGAGCTCTGCTTTAACATAAATGTAGTTGCTAAATGAACAAGAAAAGAATATGACTCAAACACAGACAATTCACTTTGAAGCCAGCAAAGTATCCCTTTCTTGGGACTTTGAACCAATTAATTCATGGAAAATAAGACAGTGGTGAGAGCTGACTCTGAAGGGCTGATGTAGAGAGAAACTGGAGAGGCCGTAGTACCGGTTCAAGTTCTAAGAGAATGAAAACAATGAGTCAGCAAAAGTGATTTAAAAACATGACATAGAGAGAGTAGAAGGTGAGCAGAGGGTAGGAGGAGGACTGAAAGGTAGAAAATTGTTGAATCAGGTAAATACCAGAGCACTAGAGTGGTACTCTGTGACCTGACACTGAGATCAGTAGTCTCCACATCCAGTTCTGAGTTAGCTACCTTTTCAGCTGTTGGTTTGTTTTTTTTCCTGGAAACCCTTGGTAACACCAGTCTCTATTCCTTGCATCCAAAAGAGTTTGACTAAAAAGCAGTTATCCTCCATGTTGCTGTTGAGGAAACTAAAGGAAAAAGAGAAAGCAACAATCTTTTCCTATGTGTCTATAGTGTAGATATTTGTAGAATTGGTGCTGATTCCAGTTTATCACACTAGGCCATTTTAAAAGCATGACCTCCAAATCCTTGGATATTATTTCTACAAGAATTGGTGTCTATTTCCCCTTCCCTTGACACTGGGTGGCAGCTCCAGTCAGTGGAGAATATCATCAGTCATGCTGCATGATTTCTGAGACTAGGTGAGAAAAGATTTTGCAACTTCCACCTGACCTTTTGAGAATGCTTTGGCAATCCAATCACCATACTGTGAGGAAGCCCAACCCGGTCCACATGGAGAGACTGTGAAAAAATCCTGAGACTGCAGGGTGGGGATGGAGAAGTCTTGCCCACATTTCAGTGTTCATCCCTCCCTTCTATCTCATTACCCTACCCCATAATACACCCCCTCCATTCTAAGTCAAACCACCATTTGACTGAAAATATACTAGAGAACCATGCCAGATCTAGCCAGCTAACACCTGTTTGGATTCCCACTGCACAGAAACTATGAATAAAGTAATTATTGTTTTTAGTTTTTAAAACAGCAATAAATGCTTGGTCAGAGCATTATTACCAAGTGTGCAATAGATTTCACTCAGAACCTAAAGAAGCTTCCTCATTAGTAACGGAAGGGACAATATATACAACTACCTTGAATGAAATGTCCTGTTATGTCCCAAACCACTCTGAAAATATCATTGCTATAGTAGTTCCCTAAATCTTCATTAGATGTGTCTTCTACCTTCCATTGTGTCTTACCAAGTTCTCCAAAATACTTGCTATTCTTGCTTATCTGATCTGATGTCAATCATAAAGTAGAAAAATGTGTGAGTCTTTGGAATTCTCAAAGATTCAGGTCATTATATTACAAAAGAGTGTGTTAACATAGCCCTGAGGTAAGACTGGTGAATTAAATGGGGGTAAGATAATAACTACCAACCTTGTCTCCTCTAGGTCTTTAAGACTCATACTAGTTTCTGTCATTTACCCCAGGATACAATATTGTTTTGATTTAATATCCTGCCCCTGGTTGGGGGTAGAGGAAAATATCAGAGGTTTCCATTTGACCTTTGCCTTTTAGATAATTCTTATCTCACTGGCTAAAAACTCAATTTAGTTTCTGGTGACTCCTTATTGCAGTTATGCATTCACAGACTGGAGAAGTGACCAATGGTTGGGTGTATTCACCACTGATATACTGTAAACCAGGTATCAATGTCAACACATAGTTCTTGAAATGTTTGCATATTCTTCCTTCCCCAGTACGTGACTACCTAACGATGATTGTAGATCCTATAGAGAATAAGTAGTCTACTCATAACAAAAAGATTTGCTATGATCTTGCTGGTCTCCTCTCTCATGAGACCTAGCCTTTTGTGCAATCAGTAGGCTCTGGGTTGAGAACTGGATCAGGTCCAGAAACTTAGAAAGGTATTATGACATTTTATTGGGGCAGTAGCCCTGAGCCTTTGGTTAATTTTGTTGTGTACAGGGAAAAATAACCTTGTTGCTGCTCATTCTGTCTTGATCCTGGAAATGCTTTATTCCATTAACTATCTCCATAGCACTACGTAGGTCATGCCATCACCCCCAACCTTACCAGTCTTTACAATAATTGAGCTCACATTGCTTTTCATAGTTAATTACTTCCGTTGGCCTCTATTTGTCAGTGTATCAGCATTTTGCTATCCAATAGTCACTTTTTCAATAACCTCCTCCAAATCGGTCCTACTCTAGAGAGGTCAGCCACCACTGAGATTCTCCCTAGTGAATCCCATTTTCTTTGGTAAATGGAATGTCCTTTGAACTCTTACAGAATATAATAAGCTAACAGGTTTTAGCTATTGCATAATATAGCCACTTCATTATGCCCACCTCCCTTAGCCTTTTGTTACCTTTCTCCATCATTTGCCCTAATGATATTGGTATGCTTCCCAAGGTTCAGTAAGAACCTTAAATCCTACTTCATGGGTGACTGTTCTATTCTTTATTCAACTTTATATTTTATCCTCCTTAATCTGGCACTTCCAAGAATTCATTTGATTTATATTCTGATGACTCTTACCTATAATTGTTGGCTATATCCCTCAGCTCCTTAGGTGTAATCACTTTGCAATTCCAGGATTTCCCCGGCTGGATTATACTGTGACTTCACCCTAAATTTTATACTTCTGGCGATTGTCTACAAAGGGACGTGGGGTAGATGATGAGTGAATGTTGTCTTCAAAGGTTCAAGCTTCTGCATCATCATTAAGTAAGGAGGAAGAAATAACTATAAAAAACAAATAAAGCTATTTTTACTTTGACCCAGAGAGTCCAGCAGAATCTGGGAGCTTAGATTCCTTATCTTAAATCTCAGAGTCCCGCTCTTTGCAAACAAGGTCATGACCTTAATAGAGGAAACCTGTCAAAGTGAAATTTTAACCTCCAGAGTTAAAGAGTTTATCTACTCTGGTACTTAATTCTTGACCCTGATCCTCAGATTTTTTTGCCTTTCTGTTGTAGAAAATGAGAATCTTTAACCACTGTCTTGGAGGCCCTCTGGTTTTCACACTTTGCTTATATTGGTGGTTAGTTGCCTTCAGCCCTTTATTGACTTTTTCTCATGCATAGATGACCCCTAACAATAGTCATCCAGTCTCCAAGTTCTTATTGTTACCATTTACCATAAAACTCTCAAATGCCAGAAATATTGTACTTGATAGTGCAATTTCCTTCCACCAGTATCTCATCCATCTTCACCATGGGTAAATGTTTTAATAATTGCACTGAAAATACTTGCCAAGGACTATTAATGCTATATCGCCCACTAATAATGGAGTCATCACTGCCAGCTGACTGAAAGCTGCTTTCTTGGACCCTTTCTGGTACCATCTGTGGGAGGTCAGGTTCTCTGGGAAGCATACTCTGAATTTCTTTGATTTGTGAGCAGACGATGTATTATAAGAGTGCTCTCAGGAACAATAACCATAAGAAGTGAGGGGGAAAAGAGTTAGGCCTAGGAAGAAATTAAACTGGCAAACCACTACAACCAAGTCCTCACCAATTTTAAGAAATATCACCAGAGGGGCCTTTGGAGCTGCTCTTCTCTGAGCAGGAGTATTCAACCTTCACAAACCACCTCTGGATGTAAGTCAAACACTTTTCCACCAGGGAGGAAGGGTGACCTTGAGAGAGGCAACTCTTTTTTGACTATTGTCAATTTCTGGATAGGAGCTCATCAGAGAGTATGAGGGATTGACAGCCTTGATCCCAAAAGAGAGAGCTGGTTGGCACATCGTAGTATATATTATAGTCCACAAAATGATGACTCTTTTTTATCTCGGCACAAGGGCCTACCAATTATTCTTGATAGATGAGCAATTTACCCAACTCTAGAACAACAGCACAGGTGGAATTAGAGAATGACAATACTGAGAGACAAATGCTGTTGCAATAAGAATTTCTGGTCCTGACTTCCAAGCTTTCCTTTGATAATTCTGTGTATTACATGTTCCCGTAGCACACAGGAAGTGGTCTTAGGCAGGGCATTCTATCCCAGGCTTTCCAAGACTTTCTCACATCAGATTGCATAAATTCAGATGGCCTTGTCCAGAGGGTACCTGTGATATTGTCATTTATAATAAGAAAAATATGTTTAGTTTTGATTTCCTACAACCCTTAAAATTTCTAAGTTATAAAGCCATCTTTTGCTATGTTAATGAGATGAATTTGGGGAAATTCTTAGGTAACCAAAGAATGAGAAACAACCAAGTGATCAGAGGAGTGGAACTTTCAGCTCCCGCTCCCTCCTAAGCTCCACCTCCAGGGTTGGAGATTGAGTTTGATCACCACTGGCCAATGATTTCATCAATCATGTCTATGTAATAAAACCTCCATAAAGTTAAAAAGAATGGGCTTCAGCAACTTGGGATTGAGGAGATTTGGGGAGAGTGGTATATTCAGAGAGCATGGAAACTCCATCCTCCTTCCAACATACTTCTCTGTTCCAATGACTAGTCTTGAGTTATAGCCTTTTATACAACTAACAGACTGTCTAGTGAGTAAAATATTTCTCTGCATTCTGTGAGTCACTCTAGCAATTTAATTGAACTCCAGGAGGAGGCTGTGGGAATTTCCAAACTAGAGCCAGTTGGTCAGAAGCACAGATGGTATCTTGGACTTGGAGATTGGTATCTGAAGTACCTGTGGGAGATAATCTTGTATGACGGAGACCCTTAGTCTCTTAGACACACTCTCCAGGTAGTATCAATATCAGAATATCAAAGCAGAAAAGTCTTTTAACATCATTTGGGCCACATTCAAAAAACAGCAGCAAACTGTAGCGGGAAAAACTACTGCCCTTGGAAGCAGAAGATACAGAAATTAGGAGTGTACTCCTGGTTTTGCCATTCATTAGCTAACTCTCTTTTGACAAACTCACTTAACCTCTCTGCATCTCAGTTTTTTCAACTGTAAAATGGGTATGATGAAACCAAGTTATTTTATGCTATTTTTCAGGTGACTATAAGAAGCACAGGGTCAATTCTTATGAAACATAAAGTATCATTATCATTTTAGTTGAAAGGGGAATTTAAGGATTTGTTAAAAAAAGAGTTTTAAATTGACTGTTTTATTTTTTAATTTTAATTCTGTACTTCATTGCTTTGAATCACTAATGGGCAACTTTTTCCAAATTATACTCACTATTTTACCTTCAAATGGTTGTTTTCTTTTCTGTACAAGACCCTAGGGATAAACCCAAGGGAACTCTGCTGGTGTGATTCACTGACAATCAGTCTCAGATGCTTTGCACTGAAAAGCTCCCCTGGATAAAAGACCTATTTATAATAAAACAACCTACTTATAATAGAAAGGACCTATCTTGTTTTCATGTTTTAATATATATTTTTATTAAGTTGACATTGATTCAGATCACTATATAAGTGCCAGGGATGTGCAATTCATCAAAGGTATGATGTCACATGGTCCCCACCACCAAATTTTGAACAGTCCTCCACTTCCGCCTATGGACCCTCCTCTAACCTCTGCTCCTCCTGCCACCCCTTCCCTCTCCTCACCTCTGCTCTAATGCCAGAGTCCAAGGGTCAGTTTTTGTATTGTTTCCTCTCTCCTTTTGCTTTGTTTCTTTATATTCATCTCTAAGTGAGATCATCTGATATTTGTTTTTCTCCTTCCGACTTAGAAAAGGACCAGTTTGAAACAAATCGTTTAATAATAGGAGAAGGTCATTTTCCACACTAGCAACCAAAGCAAAACTACGAGTAATGCTCCTTGAATCTCTCAGGGCAGCAATCCTCTGAAAGAGAGAGAGGGGAAAGCAGAGGTGAATGAAAATAATACTTTATATTCATATAGATTTTTCCCTCCATTGGTTTCCAAGTATTTGGCAAACTTTAATTGGCTAATCCTAATATATCCTTTAAGGTTAAGTAGGCAGCCAGTATTATCCCTGATTTTCAAATAGAGGAATAAAGGTACAAAGAGCTTAAATGCTTTGCCTGAGGTCACAAACATGGACCACTGATCATTCTGAGAAAGAAAGAGAGACAGGACCCTCACCTCCAATCCACCATCCAGACTTCTGACACCTTGCTCTGCAGAATCATTCGGGTCTTTGGATAATCGTTCTGAAGTGAAATCCTTGACAATTCATTTTCCTGAAGACAGATGATATGATATCTTTGTTCCTATGAAGCTCTTGCTTTAAATCAAAGGCAAAGGTGTATATTTTCAGGCGTGATGAACTTTTCTACAGTGAAGCAAAGCTCAGTGTGGGCAGAAGAGAAGGCTTTTGTGTGCGTGTTGCATTTCCAGCTAAGACACTGATGCTCTTTTGTGAGGCTGAACACTCTTTGAATCCAACAGCCAGGCAGAGCCTGTGAACAAAACCCTTCCTATTCACTTCAAACTGTAGTATCTTTGCTAAACATTCTTCGGAGAATTCCCAGCTTTGTTTAACAGATTACCAAGGCTTCTCTTCAAACTATTCAGCTGACCTCGGCTCATCTAGTATCCTTGATGTTGCCAAGAGAAACAGACTGTCCTCACCGGATTAAAGCTGGTGGAGGAATATAAAACAATTTTGCAGTGGAAAAAAAAAAAAAAAAAAAGAAAAGAAAGAAGAAAGCAACAGCTATCCGGAAATTGATGAGAATTGCTAAAAGGCTTTAGGTATATACGCAGGCAGAAAATCCATATGGCAGTAAGAGCAGAGTGATTTCACCTTAACGAGACTCACAAAATATTTTAGAGCCTAGTCGTTATGCAGGTTTTCATGCACTTTTCGTGCAGGTTCCATGAAGCACTCGGGTGTGTTCAAGACTCAGGGCATCTCAGTAGCTGCCCTGCTGTTACTCTAACAGGGGACTCCATCAGAGAACTGAGGTCTTCCCTTCAAAATCCACCACACCCATGATGCTCGTTGTTGTTCTTAGGAAATGGAAACCTGAGTTTCTTCCGTGTGGAAGTACATAGGAAGAACGAGGGAATGGATTTCTTGTACGTGGGGAGGGAGGAGGAAACACAAATTGAGAAAGGCAATTAGTACCACAACAAATGAATGATAATTCTAAGCCTTATATGTAAGTCGAACCATCCAGTTTCTGGTGTAAGTGTGAAGAGGTAGTCTTAAAAGATAAACTGAGGCGCGTGAAAGATTTCGAGAGTTGAGCATTTATCAATTCAAATGCAGCAACACCAAACCGGAAGTGGTTAGTCGTCCTTGACTGACAGGAGGCAGCGGAAGTACTTATATATACAAAGTGCGGAAGCAAAGCATGGAAATTGTAATTGGCTGTGGTTTAAAGCCCACTTGGCTCTTTGTGATTGGTTATCCTTAGCATTTTGATTCCATGACCCTGAGGCATTTACAGTCTTAGATGTTGTTTGCTAATGAAGACTGTCAGCTCATTGGAGCCATCTCTGTCTAACGACCTCGTTCCTTAATTAGCTTGATAGTAGTGAGTCCAAAGCTCACTGGACAATGGCCCCAGACGTCCTGCATTCATGTTAAACTCTTCCAGTCCTATCTGTGACCTTGGGCAAGATTTTTGACATTTATACACCTCAGTTTCCTTGTAAATCCAGCAAGGGATCCAGGGAATTTTTAAAGCACCTTTCCAATGTTTTTTGAATAATGAGTAACCTAAACAGTAGACTAACGCTCGCTCCTGTGCTTTTTCAGTTCTCTTGGGATCAGCGACAGAGGCAGGGTGGAGGGGCACTGTCCTTGTTGATGATTCACTCTCTGAAACAAGCCATTTGTATACAAATCTCTGAGATCCTGTGAGAACAACAGAGAAGGGACTTTCTATAATTTGAGTAAGGAGACCTTTCATAATCTAAATGGATGTGTAGCAATGTAGCTCGCAGAGGTTTGTTTCTGAAATCTCGTGTAACCAGGTGTTTAATAGATTGCTTTGTTTCAGAATGAATTATCTAGAACTCACTGAAATAGATTTTTTTTTGAAACTAATGCGTCACAGAAGGAACATTCAGTTTGCTGACAAGATGACAGGAAGTCACCAATAGCTTGTTACCAAACTCAATTCTCTGCCCAAGAAGGAGCTTGTTTGCCATCTTCCACACATCTCGCAGCAGGTAGAGCAGATAGAAACGTAACCGACAAACGGCAGCTGTGCAGAGCCCCTACCCAGCTAAGCAACCACCCAATGAACCTATCTTTCCTTTTCCTTCATGTGGTCTAAAAGTAGCCCCGAAACATTCTAGGGGAGACAGTGCTTTGAGGGCTACCTCCCCTGACTTCTTTATTTGCTGCAAATAATGCAAGTTTTTACATCCAGCCATTTGCTTGTGTTTGTCTTTTGGCTGACAAACCTCTTACGTTCACTAACCAAACTATTGAAATAATTTTGCAGAGAAGGAAAGTGAGAGTCAAAAGCGATAAAATGACGTGAGTTTACACAGTCATAAAAACAGAGTCAGGATTCACTATGTAATTTGTACAAAATAAAATGCAGGGTTGCTTGTTCCAAAATGATGAAGATTTACAAGACGGCAACAGCAGGCCACTGAACCAGGCCTGGGGCCCGTCTACGTTCAGGTCCTCCCTGACTACGCAGGTTATAAGGCTGTGAGGCTAGCTCTGAGTAGTCAGAATACAAACTTCCTGGCCCACCCATATCCTTTGTGTCTGGATGTTCTCCATTTGCTCCTCCTGACCCACTCTAGACACTTCTCCACCATGTTCTGTGCCTACAAGGCTGACTCCTGGGAATGTCCCTTTGGGTTGGCCAATGGGAAACCCTGGCAGGAAGCTGGAGGACCAGTGTTAAGCCTACTCCTCACCAGGCTGCAGTTTGGCATTTGCTATGTTCTCCCCTTTCCTTCCAATTCATAGTCACACCTCCTGTAGATGAAATGAATGGTTCCCTCCCCTGAGATCCCAGTTGCTAGTGCTAGCATTCATCTCCATCCCTTACCACTGCCCACTCTTTGGAAAGAAGTAGCTCTCTTGATGAGTGACATCTATTTCCTTCAGGCTATCTGTTGTTTTGGCTTGCCCAACTCTTTCTGTTTCCTATGGGAACTGCAACCTGTTTTCTTCTTGGGAGAAGTTCTATCATGCCCCAGGTATCTCAGTTTCACATGACAAAATCCTGATCAGAGTTCAGACATGGACAGGTTCAGGCATGTACATGTGTCCCCGGGGACATTTCTGCAGCACTGATGAGGGGCTGAGAGACTGTGTCTTTCCTTTCAGGAGTCAGAACATTTTTTCTGTAATGGTTCAGGATAGTAAATATTTTAGGCTTTGCAGCCCTCATAGAATCCTGTATTGTAGCCTTGTTTCTTTGCTGTTTTATAACCTTAAAAACATTTAAAACCATTCTTACTTTGTCATGTCTAGAGTAGGAGGCATAAGAAAATAGGTTACCAGAGCACTTCCGGCCAAGATGGCGACCTGGTAGGAGCGAGACTATGTCCTCCCCACAGAACAATTAGAAATTCACCTATTTTCCAGAAGCAAACACTGAGGAAAAGCAGACAGAGAGGCTGCTGAGTCACAGCGGCAATCGTGACAGCAAAGTTATCCCTTAAGAAGTGGAATCTTTCACTCTAGAAAGGCAGATATCAGATGATTATTGATGGTCGTGAATGGGAATTCTTGGGCTGCATGTGGACAATGTTAGGCTAGAGGCAGTGAACCTAACCACTGCTCCACCAGGGGCAGCTTTGCTCTGAGGAATTTCAAGAAAGCTGTGCTGCAGAGTCATAAACAGAAGCAGGAAAACTGATCTTTTCACTGGCGTGCTGGGTAGCAGGAGCTGCCCCCGTGTATTACCTGACACAAAAAACTTTTACCAGAACTTCCTATTACCAGTTGGCCCTGGAGCAGCTATGGAGCCATCCCAAGGCCCCGGAAACTCTGGGGCCTCCTTTCCGTGTTCCCTACCTCCATCTCATTGACAAAGTCAACTTTGTGGACATTGCTAATGCCAAGGTGGCCCCTTCAGGAGGTCTTCTGAAAGCTCAGGGATGGTTATCAGATTCCCATGTTCAACCTGAGTGGGGAGGATGGTGAAGCAAAAAAAGTAAAGGATCATGGGAAAGTGATGACTTTCCCTCGTGACCATGTAGCCTCCTGGCTGTGAGCCATTTCCCGACTACCAAAGGAATTATATGTGCTGTCATGTGGTTCGACCATTGTGATTCTTTCATTTAATCAGAAATAAACTTTTACTTCAAAAACAAAACAAAACATAGGCTGCCAGACCAGCAACTTTGATGTCCTCCTGCAATAACAGGACAGGAAAAATGCAGTCCCTTCTCTGGTGGTACAGAGACCAGCATGCATGCATGTGTGCATGCGTGTCTACTGCATAGCCTTAGGGTCCCACACACTATAATCATGCAACTCTTTCTTTACCAGTGAGCCGCCTTGCACGCTTCCCAGTTACCAACCTGTGCTGATTTGAGTTGAGTTTCTAGATTTACAAATGACCACATCCCAGCTAAGCTATCTAACTACCTGCAGCACCCACAGCCAGCATTTCCCTTGAGTCCATGGCCTCAGAGAAACTTGCACAAAGCCTGTGAACTGCACAGCTCTTGGTCAAGGGGACTGAGCACACCCCTGCTGAAAATTTCACACGGTGCTCATACACATTTTTTAGGGTAGAAAATTACAACAGTTTTTACCAAAAATGCGTGTGAGGTCTCTGTGCACAAACATTGTCAGTCACAGCTCATAGTTCAAGGATCCATTGTTGCTTCTGACCAGGGTCTCCATGATGTCACAGATGATAACAAGGGGCTTCTGACCGAGATACTGGGGTGTTCACAGTGGCAGCTGTCTCTGTCACCCGAAAAGTGGCTCTCACCAGCAAGTAAACATTACAGGTCACATCCAAAAACTGCTGTTGCAACTGATCTGATGTCCCAAGTGCGCATGAAAAGACATTTACTATGTGGGTCTAGCTGGGGAGGCTAGGTTGTCACATGGATATAGTGACCCCACCCCCCACTAGCAGGTGAAAAGGGGACAGATACCCATGGGGTATCTTCTAGAAAATCTTTTTCCCTTGATCGGGAGGTTTTGGCAGAGAAGTTTATCAAAAGCCACCACACAGCTGTATCCATGACTAGACTGGGGAGGTGGATTGTTTTAAAATCATCCTCTACCCTTTTAGAAAAAGGAAAGTGAAGTGGTTATGAAATAGAAATGAAACATGGTGATGGGAAAGCTCAGATACTCTGTCCCGTTGTTTCCATAAATAAATTAATAATTGAATTTCCCTCCTTCAGGATGTGGGTCTTAGGAAAAATGTTCTCCACAAGGAGAATGCTAGGAGGGCTTGTCCTTCTGAAGAAAGCAGGTGAGTGAGTTGAAACACATTCTCAGGGAGGAAGAAGTGTGGATTTGCTGGGCTGCAGGATCTCTCTCTCTCTCTCTCTCTCTCTCTCTCTCTCTCTCTCTCTCTCTCTCTCTCTCTCTCTCTCTCTCTCTCTCTCTCTC
>RJWH01001282.1:274795-399435 GCA_004363575.1 Solenodon paradoxus | reverse complement strand
GACTGGGGGATCTGATTGGTGGTTCTGGGGTGAGACCTAAGGACACACATCTCTAATCACCTATTAGGTGACGGAGATGCTGCTTATCTGTGGATGCACCATGAGTAGTAAGAGGCTAGAAGACAATTGTGACTTAGTACAGGTGCTATTTGGCCACTAATAAATATGAATAATACTAGTTAGAATACATTGAGTGCCCACCACCAGCAACACAGTCACAGAGCTAGCAAGGGGCATGCTAGAAGCTGTGCCCACAATGCCTGCTCTTTCCAGTGCGCCATGCCGCTTCACTGCAGGGGAGAGGGGGCAGTGGAAAGCCTCCAGTCCTCACATCCAACATGAAGGCCAGATCTTCAGCAGTCCAGGAGGCTGGCAGCCCAAGGGCAGCACCTGCTGAATTCCCCAGGCAGAACTTTCTGCAGGGAGACTTGGTCTCGTTCAGTGGAAGCATTCCAGGATTTTTTAAAAAGTGCATCTGGCACTTCCAGACCCTGATGAACAGGCTATCTTTCTGCTCAGTCATTCTGACTGATTGTGCAGAAATGGAGCATTAGGAGAAATGACTTCTAACTGATTGAGAAATGGTTGACTCTAAATGAAATACAGTGGAATGATGAAGTACTTCTTTGGGCAAATGTGGGATGTTTCCTCCCGGCTCACCACTGTCTCTAAGTGCTATGTGACACAGAAGCTAGACCTCAAGAACTTACTAGCGTCCTACCCCTGCCTCTCCAATTACAGTAAAACAGGCCTGTAATGAGTAAACTGTCCACAGGAAACTGTATCTTTTGAGTGATTTTATCTCTGGAAAGAAACCTAGATTCCAGAAACTTTTGTGAAGTGGGTGTATCATCTGCCTTTTTGCTGATTGGGCATGGGTAACTGTGGACCTGTGTGATTAGAAAGAAACACCATAAACTTTTCAGAAATGTCTACCTCTGGAAAGCTTCACAAAAGAGTTGACTCTTTGGCCTCCTTTCTAAGTAGCTTCTCTGGTTAGAGCTCCAGACAGCTGTAGCTCCTGATAGAATAGAGACCCAAGGAAAATCTCTCCCTGAATTTTCCATCTCATCAGTCTGGGTCCTTTCTGCCCACCCTCTACTCTTTTTCACCTCCTCCAATTCCAACACTGAATTTCATCCTTACACCCGAGGGAGTATAGTATTGGCAGGGAAGGGAGGGAGTGGCTATTGTAGGGATTCATATTTATTTTCTATGTGGATGAAAAATTAGCCATTTTTTAGTTGTCCCAGAACAAATGGAGTCATGCCTTGCGGTTTGTAATTTATATAACTGATTTCATGTACTTCTAAAATTTTTATCAGGTTTCTGACGGTTATAAATCATTTCCCCTTTCTGGAAAGATGAAGTAGCATGTTTTCCCCTTCTGCCCAGCTGCATTCAGTGCTGAACTTGCAGTTCTTCATTGTTCTTCCCTGCGTAGTGCTGAGGCAAATGTAGAGACCCAAGATGGAGTTGCTCCTGTCCAAGCTATCATGTCAGACAAGTGAAAATTAGACAATCCCTTATCTTTGAAAATGTTCTACTTGATTGAGTTAGTCAACTGCCAAATGCCCATTCAGTTCTGGATTCTATATTTCCATTTCCCTATTCTTTAGACAATAAAAGCTTCCTGCCTTCTGCCCCAATCTGCAGTTCTCCACATGTTCACTTCATGTTAAATAAAGTTTGTTTGTATCACCTAAATTATCTTCTTTAATAATTTTTAACAGTAGTAATCAGTTACCTGAAGTATTTATTGATGAAAATCAGGCTGCTTGGGTCCCAAATGTGTGTAGGGCTGGAGGCCTGTCCTGGTAAAAAGCACTGAAGGAAAGTAAAGAGAGAGACCAGGTCATTTGCATCTCTGCTCCAGCAGCATAGGGCAGCGTCCAAGACCAATTAGGAAGCCTGGAGATCAAAAGCTTTCTGATTTTACAGAGTAACATGAGACTTCTTTCTATTTAGGGAGGGAGAAGTATCTGTGACAAATGTATTTATTCATGAACAAACTTCTATTGCAATCGCAAACAACTGGAAATCATTATCAACAGTTGGGAAAGTTGGTCAAAAAATTATGGAACTATGGTCAAAAAATTATGAAACCATGGGTTTCACCCTTGTGGCTCAGAGGTGGATGGTGAGACTCTGTCATTCAAGCCATGTGGAGCTCAAGGACCTGGGCTGGCAACATGGCCAGGTTCTCAATTAAGAACTTTCCCTTATCTTCCTTCCTCTTTAAAACAAAAACCAAACTTCTTTTTCTTCTCCATTCCTTCTTTCTGCTCTTTTAAAGAAAAAAAACATTTTTATGAAACTAATAAATAAATCATGGAACTTCCATATAATAAAGTCATTAAAATAATGAGTTAGATCTAAATGTATGATTAGGCAAAGGTCTCTGAGGATATTGTTAAATGAAGAAAGCTAAGAGACGCATAATTTGCTCCTCTTGTTTTTGAAAACTCATAAATACTGGGTATCTCTCTAACATTTCTAGAGTAATAGATAAGAAACGATTAATAATGATTGTCATTGCTAAGGGAAGCTGGTATCTTTAATATCGATCATTTTATAATATTCTTGCTGTTTTTTTTGTAGTTAGTATTTTGAGATAACTTTGTTTTATAAATTAAGATAACTCATTTATGTAGGTTTCCCATATGTTCACGTTCCCATTCCTCAAATATATGTAACCACACCCTGCCCTCCACCAAATCACAGAGTTCTTCACCATCGTCCTGTGGGCTCCTCCACCCATTGCCACTCTCCCTAACTCCCTATTGCTGATCTCAGTTCTGTTGCAAGTGTCTAAGAGTTGGTTTTGTTTCATCTGTTCCTTTGCTTTATCTATTCACATCCACTTATGAGTGGGGTCATCTGCTATCTTTCTTCTTTTGACTGATTTCATTTAATATAATCCCCTCTAGATTCATTCATGCTGATTCAAATGACAGGATTTCATTTCTTCTAAGGGCTGTGTAGTATTCCGATATGCACCATATCTTTATTCATTCATTTGATTATGGGCATTTAGGTAGTTTCCAGTTCTTAGCTATCATGAATAGATCTGCAATAAACATGGGCTGCTAGATCTCTGTGAATTAGTGTTTTTGTCTCTTTTGAGCAAATACCCAGAAGTGGGATGGCAGGATCATATGGGATTTCCATCTTCAACTTTTTGAAGGAATGTGCACTCTTGCTATCATTTAAAATATTATCAATTAACATTTATTGAGTACTTTCCCAGTGCCAGGAAGTATCCTATGTGCTTAGTATGCACCAGTTCATTTAATCATCCCAAATACGTCAGACAGATTTAATTATTTTTAGTTTACCTTTGTATAAACAGATGCACTGAGATGTCAAGTTACAAGCCTAGGTCACACAGCGAGTAGATGACAGACCTGACTTGGAACTTAGTCTCTGGAGCACTTTCTCTTGATTATTATGCAATTATGCCTTTATTATTACCTCCCTTCTACAGATATGGAAAGTGAGGCACAGGGAAGTTAAGCAGGGAAGCCGAGTTTAATCTCAGGTAACCCTGTGTATTATACTATATGATCTTTTGTACTATTTGAATTTCTACCAAGCAGTGGTATTAATTTTCAGATTAAAAAAATATTGGCAAAATAATGTGTTTAGGAAAAAAAAAAAAAAACTTGACAAAAATGGGAAGATATTCAATGGTTTAAAAAATTCTTTGAGATGCTACAATATGTTAGTTCTGTTCTAGAAATGTAGAAATTAAACATATTGGCTTGCCCCTCAGGGCTAATAGCTGAAAGGAAAATACTTACAAATGGAGAGACAAGTGATAGAGACATAAATGTAAGAGGCTTTGATGACCAGCTTCTGCCCCCAGGCTGGGGAGAGAAGTTCAGAAAGGGGTCCCAGATCTATGGCATCTGAGCTGAGTTATAGAAGAATAAGTAGGAAGGAACAGTCAAATTAAGCAGCTGGTGGTTGAGGCTGTTGGGAGGGGTAGAGAGAGACAAAGACAGAGGCCTAAAATAATAAGTACCTCCAATAACTGCAAAGTTTAGGATGATCCAACACAAAGTAAAATGTATGAGTAGCTTGAAATCTAACGAAAACAGCGATCAGGATTCAACTAGCATATTTCAACTCTATTAACACTGTTGATCTTTTGGATGGGATGACAAAACTGCATGTCCCAATCAGGAGGCTCAGCTTCCCTAGTTCTTTCCCATTAAGGTACCATCCCGGGCGCTGAGGAACCCAATATAACCCTAAAGTTACGATATTGCTAGAACTGATTTGGAGGCAGGGGAAACAATGAGAAGAAGTAATCGGACGCAAGTAAGTAATTCTGAGGACTTCAGAGAGGGCAGTGGGGAGACAGGAAGTTGATTAACCACCATCTAGGGGATATTATTAACACGTGTGTCTACTAAATGGAAGTGGAGACTAAGGAGAAAGCATCTAAGAATCCGCTGGGTAGACTTTGGTGACTAGGCAAGTGGTGGGGCCATTTGCATAAGGAATATAGAATGAGCAGATCTGAGAAAAGAAAGATGAGCTCATTTTGGACATATCAGATTTGAGGTGCATTTGTCACATCGAAAGGGGGCATGATTAGAGGATCAGGGAAGAAGTTAAAATTGGAGATACATGCTGGAGTCATCCATGTGTGCTGCAGTTGGTACCATGGACAGTGAATGAGTCTAGTTGACTTGGGCAATTGATATGTACCCCGCTTATTTTACTAGTCAGGGAGAATTGTTGGGTGCATCATATGAAATTACCAATATTTAACTGTCTTTTGACCTTGAAAAAAAAGAATGTCATATGATTAAAACAAAGAGTAGCCACATCTTTGTACTTCATGTTACTTTCACCCCACCATCTACAACAGGGATTCAGGTCACTGAGCTCCTGCTCTCATAGAGGGAAGAATGGAAGATGTGAGTGTGCTATGGGTGGAAACTGGAAAACGAAAGCTGCAGCTGGTTGAATGATAGATTAGACGATTATACATAGAGGTCTATTTACCATGATGTGCATCCTAAACGTGTATAATGTTACAGGGCAATGTCTCTTCGATAAAATTATAAATATATATATTATGGGTCAGTCAGAAGGGAGGTGGCTGTTGGTGAACTGTTTGGGTGCAGAGCAATGAAGAGGTACATTCTTGGGGTGTAATCTCTACACATTAAGGAGAAATGAACCTTCTCTCTTCCTGTTATGGAAACCTAGGTTGTTAACACAAAAAAGCAGAATACAGAGAGATCCAAAGTGTTTGGATCCAAAGAAGGTGAGTGAAAAGCCAAGCATTTGGAGCCTAATTTCCAACTAATGGGGAACCAGTCAGCCTCCCTCAAGGCCAAGGAGGACCAGGGAGTCAGCTACACCTTGGTATGTACAGGTGCACCCTACATGCATATGGAAGATACCCTGCTTCAAGTGTCCATGCTTCCAGATTATCCCATGTCTTCCACTGAGTAAGTCACTGAGTAGATGTTGTGTGGGGGTCCCACCGTAGGTATATCAAATTAAGAAAATGAAAATCATGACCTGCCGAAGGAGGAGGCAAAAACCACCTTCAAGGGGTCAGCAGGTGTCTCCCTCCATAGCTGGATGCCTACATTAAGGAAGTGAAAACCCAAGGTTGCTGTTGACTGAAGTGCATTTTCTGTGCACGAACGCAATGAGGAAAGGTCCCAGGATGTATTACTTATAGATCCCAGACATGGGGGGGGGAGGGGAGGTGGGGGAAGGGCAGTGCTCCCTCCCGGCTCATGAGCAGGCAGGAGATAAAGCACAGGGTAACAAGCACCTAGTACTTACAATGTGGTTGACAGAGGCCCCTAACTTTCCGTGCCTTTAACTTGAAATATATTTTAATTAATTACATCCTTTTTTAATTTATATTTTATTTTTAATAATGTATTTTTTAGAGCAGAAGGAAGGGGGAAGAGAAAAGCATAAACAAGGAAGAAAGGAATGAAGGAACGAAAGAAGGAGAGAGGGAGGGAGGAAGGGAAGAAGGGAAGGAAGGAAGGAAGAAGGGAAGGGAAGGGTTAAAGGAAGCACTTTTATTTATTTACTGCAGTGGACTCATCCACTTAACCACCAGGGCACCCCTCTTCACAATTTTAACAACACTGTCATGACAGATTCCTCTCAGGAAATCTGTTCCCCGTGTAGAAGGCTCATCCTGGCCTAGGATCTGCCCTCTCTTTTCCCTAGAAAATCATGGGAATAGGGACTTTAAGAAGGCTCAGTATCCATTTGGGCATTCCAAGTGCTCCGGGGTTGGATTTTCTTCTCACGGAGGTCCACTAACAGGTAATGGTTGGCTCACATACTTAGACTTTCACAGGCTGATAGGGCCTTGGGGGTAATCATAAGTATGAGAGAGAGAAAAGTTCATCTTCAGAGGAGACAGCTTCCTAGTGGCAACTAAACCTACAAAACAAACATTCTCCCAAGACCCTCAACTTTGACTGCAGAGCAGCCTTCAGTAACCATTCGTTCCTCTTCCAGCTCCAGAAGGTGCCTTGGGGCCTATAGATGTCAAAATAAAAGGGATTTCCCTCGGGCACTACCCCATTACCACCTCTCCAAGCATGGAGCCCTGGCAGCTTCCTGTCAGTGCTTACGCAGAAAGGCTGCAGCAGCTTTGAGACCAGCCTGTGCTTGTCCAGAAATACTTTCCAATTGCACCCTGGCTTCCCCTCCCCACTGGAACATTCTACAACTCCTAACAACTCATCCTGCTCTCCAAGACCCAAGCCACTGAGGGCACTTAAGCGCCATTAACTACAGGAAGTCTCCATCTGTTCATGTGTTTGCCTTTTCCTGAGGCAACCCCACTGCTGTTCCCCTACCTTTTTAAAATTGAAAGGAAATGGAGCTAAAAGTAAGTAAGTCTTTGCAGGAAGGCTCCCTATTTGGAGTCAGGTGTCACTATCACCTCTCCTCCCTCCTTCCCTGTCTGCTGCATATTCATACTCATCTCCCTCTAAGCATGTAGTGAGTCAGTGGGCAGTTCATCTCACTCCAGACTAGACTGTATGGAGACAGTGAGACTGATCTAATAGTCACCTCTGTGCGTTTCTCCAAGGATGAAATTCACAGGAACCTCCCAGTTGTCAGCCCTGTCATTCACTAATGGAAAAGATTTCCTGCTAATCCTCCTCCTTCCGTCCAGGAAGGAAAAAAGAACTCATCCAAGTCCTGTTGTGAAGTGCCACCTGCCTATGCGTCCAGAGCCAAGTAATGATGGATTTGGAGCTGGGGGATGAATGGGAATTGTATTTATTTTATGAGCTGCAGCTAGTTGGCTGGGGAACCCAGCAGGAGGCTTAGCTGCAAAAAAAAAGATTTTATCTTCTGCTCTGCTCTGTCTGCTCTTTAGAAAAATGGATGGCATTAACTTTTCTTGAGATAGGGAAAGAAAAGAAGAAAGAAGTGTGCTCCAAACAAGAGATTGAAAAAAAAAAGGCTGAGCTTCAGAGTTGGGCCTTTGTCTGCATTCTCGGATGGTCCACTCAAGTCAAAGCCCTCCTGCTCGGACCTGGAGGTGGTGGGAGGGAAGGTGAGTCACATGGGGGTTGGGGACATCCCGACAGAGATCTCAAGCCAGTGCTCAGTGAGAATGCCACACTAGTGGAAACTTTTTGGATGGGACGAAGGAGCAGTTGTTCTCAGAAACTGAGTTTTTTCCTTTTAATACTATTCTGGCACACATTCCCCCAGAGGTCACCCCAGTTAACTTAGTCAGAGCTTAGCGAAGCAATTTAAAGCAAAATGACCGAGGGTGTTATGAAGAAAAACATCCTGGGGAAGTTTTCTCTTTTCGTTTTGATCGATTAGTGAGACAGTTTCTGAGTTGCTTCGTGGTGAAAGCAATTGACCTCAGTTTCGATTGGTACCAAGTCCAGACTGGCATAGGTTATGGGGAGGGGCCTTTGGTGGACACATTTGAAGAAGCATCTCCCTTGCCATTCCTAGCTGGAAAGCTATTGGAGGAGAACAAAGCAGAGGGCAAGGGCTGATTGGAGGTAGGAACCTTGTTGATGAAGAGAAACAGCACCGATCGAATTAGGGCTAAAGGTGATTTATTCTTAGTGTGACCATAACTATGTCTCATCACTCTCTCCCTTTTAATTACATCATTAAAGCATTTTATTGGCATATAACATTGTATTCATTTTAGATGTGCCACATAATGATTTTCGATATTTGTGCATATTGAGAAAGGAGTACCAGAATACGTTTATGCCTCATCATCTCTACAGAGTTACACCTTTTTCTTATGATGAGAACTTTTCATGTCTCCTCTCTCAGTAACTTCCACATAGACAATACGGCCTTGCTAATAAGCACAGTTGCCATGTTCTACATGACGTCCCCAGGATGTATTTCTCTTATAAGTGAAAGCTCATAACTTCTGCCTTCCTTACCCCATTTTCCTGGTGCCTGTGCCCCCTGACCTCAAGCAATCACCAATTTGTTCTCTCTCTTGGAACTGCTTTTTTCTTGCACTAAGGGAGAGGTCAACATGATAAAGCAGGAGAGTCTGCAAGGCAAGCATAGTTGCCCAAGGAAGATGAGAAAGACAAAGTAAAGCTGCCCACTTCTGGGCTCTAACTGCCCCAGGCCTGGGTGCTTGGCCACACTGGGGGAGCTGCGAGCCATACAATGCCTTTGTTCAAACAGAAAAGATGCTTCTCCTCCAGGTGGGGAGGCAGGGTGAGCAGAGCAGGGCTGACCTTCAGCTCTCTGCACCCTCTTGTGCTGTGGAGACCTCAGTGCTGGAGAGAAAGGCCCTGGACTCATATCTTACTGGGAGTCCCAACCCTCAGCCTGGAACACAGCTCCAGGACTTCAGGATGGCCCATTACAGGCCAATGTGACATGGCAAATGTCACAGTGTGACCTTTTTTTTTTTTCTTCCCTTCATTGAGAAGCCCTTTCCCTTCCCAGGCCACTGTAATTAACCCAAGAGAGAGTAAGTCACCCTTCTCGCCCAACAAGAAGCTGCTGTCCCGTCTGACATATTCAAACAAACACTGGTTTTCAGGGCCCACTCAACATAGGTGTCCTTCCCTGAGAAAACCCTTAGGATCGCTGTTTAAAACAAGAAAAGTCGGATCAGTATTGTATCCTGCCTCTGCCCACCCTCCGGGCCCGCAGCGGGCCCGCAGCGGGCCCGCAGCGGATTTAACTGCCATCATCTGTATGAAGGAACTTCTCTGCTCATTAAGGAATCAGTGACAATCCCGTTGCCGGAGCCGGGAGGGTGCAGAGCCCTGAGCTCCTTTGTCTAAATGCCACAATTGTTAGAGCTCTGCTCGGCATTCAGTGTTGGCGTCATCGCCCTTTAATTGGCCAGTAGGCTTGGATGTAACTTTCAAAAGGGATAACAACAGTCTCCATCCCTGTCCAGTGTTCATTATAATGATTTGTCAGAATCATATTAACCTGATGTACGACAAAACCATAAAATGGATTCATTTAGGTCTCCAGGAGTCCTCCCTCATTAACGCCAATATTTATAGCTGTGGTTTCCTGCTCCCACGCTTTCTCCTGTGAAACAGAGCAGCAGGGTTAGATTTCCCTGATGCTATTTGGGGAATCATTGGTTTTCCCGGGTCTCAAAGAGGGGTGGGACGAAGCCGGCCTGAGTCCAACCCCTATGAACCTTGATGGGCTTTTTAGGGAAGAGTAAACAAAAACTAAACTACAACGTGACACTTGACACAAATTCGACACGTTTGATAACTTCCCAAGGTAAGGAGGCAGAGCCTGAAGGGTGCGGAGGGCTGGTCCTGAAGTGAGCCTTCCTGGAATCATGTCCCGGAGTTCACGTTTACTATCTGTGACAAGAGGCTACTTTTTCCTTAGATCTCGGTTTCCTCATTTTGTAAAACAGGGTTCTGAATACTTCCTAATGTCATAAGGTCCTGCAAGGATTCAGAGAATTAACACAGGTAGTGTGCTGAGAGCAGACTTTGGCATAAAACAAGTGTAAAATAAATGCTGCTTAAAAGTATCATTATAATGGTTATTATGACTTTGGACCACAGCTAAGCCAAGTTTTCATTCTACGGGTCTGCTGCCTAACCCAGGTGGCTTCATACTGTTTTCTAGGGAGCCCTGCATCTGAACAGAGGTGACACAGTTTCCCAAGAGGGGGAAATGGGTTAGCTGCGGAAAGTGCAGAGGGCAAAGGCCCCTAGGAAAGGATCGCCTATATTTTTTAGTCAGAACCTTGACACTTTTATCCATGTCATGTATTCAAATTCTGGATGAGTGTTCATTTAAAGAATGGGTCTGGGATCCCAAAGAGGCTGATCATGACAGCTCCACCTAATTCCAGGGTTAATCTAAGGGACCTAATGAGCACTTGTTCTTACTCTTACATAGAGTTCTTCATGAAACTATGATGGAGAGGTCTTTGGAAGTCTGCTCTTATTTGCAGGGAGAGTCACAAAGTTGCAATGTTAATATCTTGGCCTTGCCAAAGGCTCAGTGTGCTCTATGGGCTTGTAATTATGTTGGAAAAGTTGTCTGCGATGACAAAACCTTGAACTTTTGCTCCATCAGTACCAGCAGAGATGGACTCTTAATGAAAGTAGACAATTGGAATGTTGTCAGACTGAAAAGCTTCAGAAGACAGCACCACCAAAACAGGCAGCCCACTGAGCGGGAGGAGGTAACTGCACAGCACACGTCAGACAAGAGCTTAGTTTCTAAAATACATAAAGAGCTCATACCCCTCAACAGCACCAAAGCCAACAACCCGTCAAAATAACGGACAGAAGGGCTGAATGGACACATTTCTAGAGAAGACACACAGGTGGCCCAGAGACACATGAAAAAATGCTCTACATCTCTCACATCAAAGACAGGTAAATAAAACCCACAATGAGATAACACTGCACATCAGTGAGAATGGCCTGTATATGAAAGTCTAGAAACAAGTGTTAGAGAGACCCTGGAGAAAAAGGAACCCAACTACACTGTTGGTGGGAATGTAAATTAGTGCAATCCTTTTTGGAAAAGCAGTATGGCGAGTCCTCAAAAAAATAAAATAAATAAAATAAAACAGAGAGCTGCATCCACCATTCCATCCAGCAGTTCCACTCCTGGGCATATTCCTAGAGAATACAACATCTCTAATCGGAAAAATACCTGCATCCTTATGTTCACTGCAGTGCAGCTCACAATAGCCAAGACGTGGAAACAACCCAAATGCCCATCTTCAGATGTCTGGATAAAGAAGCTCTGGTTTGAAAAGATGAAATTGTAACTTTTGTAACAACTTAGATCCAACCGGAGGTGATTGTGCTAAGAGAAATAAGACAGAGAAAAAGAGAGATATGGGATGGTTTCACTCATAGGTGCCCTCTAAAGAAACAAAACAAACAGATCTCAACAAGGTGGACAGGAGGCAAGACTGTGGCCACCACAAGGATGTGAGAAGGGAGGGAACAGAGGAAGGAAGGAAATAGCAAGATGGTGGTGAAGGGCGCTAGAACTCTGGTGGTGGGTGTGGTGTGAAAGGCACACAGACTGTGGTTCAAATTCAACGCCCTCAAAAGCATTTAACAACGTAAACAAAAGAAATAATGAAATGCAATAAAATTAAAGAAAACAGACAAAAACAAAAAAGCAGTAGGGCTGAGTGTTTCTCATGACGCCTTCTTCATGGCCCAGCTTGTTTGAGGAATCATGGCCCGCCATGCCCTTGGATGACCCACCTCTCTCTTGGAGACCAAGCAGTAGACATTTGCAATCAGGTCACATTCTGGGGCAGAATCCTGTTTGACTCCCACAAAGCCCTTTAGGATTGATTCACTAATTCTGGACAATAATGGAAGTGCAGTGGAGGCCCTTCTACTCATACCCGAAGATCTAAGTAAAACAACAATTTCCTCCTGTCACTCAACTCCTCTGAACTCGCCCAGGTAAGTCTGTTGGATGAAGTCCAAATCCTTCAGTCTGACTTTTGGGTTGATCTTTAAACTAACATTTTCCTGATTGATAGAGCAAGTGAGTTTCATCACTGCCCTTCATATTACCTTTCCCCAACCTCTCTGCTTTTCTAAAGACCCTTCCCTGAGCCCCTTCTGCTCTGAGTCTCCCCTTAACTACTCAGAACAAAACAATTGATCTTTTCTTTCATCGCCTACTGTGGATTCTGTCTGCTGATTTAGTTCCTTGAGGCCAGTTCTATGAGAAAAAGGCTGATGAATTAGAAGAACCAGAAAAGAAGGTCAGTTGCAGTTACCAAGGATCCTGAAGAATGGCATCTGTCCCAGGGAGATAACATATCTTTAAACAAACTCTCCACCATGCATGTGCAAGTCAGAACACTCATTATAATGAGATACGATCCACTCGTGAGCAGGATGCATGGTCTCCATCCCAGAGCTTCTTTCTCCCTGCATCAAGATGTCAGGGAAGCTTAATTGGTCATTAGGAGATTGACTAGACATTCCCACAAAGTAGGGAAATAGCCTCATGAGCTATTTAATTTGGCTTCCAGTGAGAGCTATCTAAGCACCCCTTGCCCCCGCCGGAATGGGAGCAAATGTTCTGACCCCCTAATTCAGGGACTCTCCATTGGGTAGTGTATCAGCAGTGAAAATATTTGCCTTTTTTCCCTGTTTCTCTAAGCTCCCAAGACTTATTTTTTCCCCTTTCTACAACTCATTAATTTTATTCTTTTATTCAAGAACATCATTTACCACGTGCCAAGTGCGGGGAATATAAAAGTCAACAATACCCTCGATACTGACACATCACTGGTTTTACCACAGTTGAGTTTTGATACAGATCTAAAAACCATTCTTTCTTTTTAAGGTGACTTTGGGATGTCTGATCTGTTCTACTCTTGATATCAGAATTCTGCCTCACACCATTACTTACTTTCCTGAGTGAATATCTTATCGCCTCAATAACATTCAAAGTTTCTAAGAGGTAGAGAATAACTTAATGTCGCTCATGTATTCCTTACGGTATTTGGGTACATTGTGCATGTGATAAGAATCCACGAGTTGTCACTTTACAGGTGACATCATGTTTCCTACCAGTCACAAGGGAAGGGGGAAGACGGCCTTATGGTTTTATTTCAGAGATTCCCAAACTAGTGACCTATAGGGTTGCAGAGGGAAATCTCCCCACACCCCAATGTGTGCTTGTAAGCTGACAAGGAATAAAATCATCAGACAGATTAATAAGAGGGGAAAGAGTTTAATGATATGATGTATACCTCTCTCACACATGAGAGAAATGCCGGAAGACTGAATAACTCACCTTCGTGACCTCAGCTCCACCTTAAGTAACCTCAGCTGAGACAAAGGGCATGGAATCATGGGGGAAGACGGTCATGGGGTCACCAGGAAGAGCACAGCCAGCAAGGGCATGTCCATTCTGCAGAGCTAGGCACTGTCTTCACCACTGATATGAGTTAAAGTGATTAGGACTTGCAGCCAAGGTGAAAGAGTTTCCTCTACGAAGTGAGATTTTCCTTTTGCACATCTGTCTCTTACAAGGAAAAAACCTCCATACAGCCTTCAGATTCCCTTCTATGAACTGACTCTTGCCAAAGGGACACATTTCGGGGTAGCAGATGTTATTCCCTCCTCTACAGGCCCAAAGGTTAAATCCAGCCAACAGACATGTTATATTTGGTTTACACAGCACTATTTTTTTTTTTCAGTTGACCATCATTTAAGTAAAACTCTTTACACACACACACAATGAGAATTCCAAGTTCTTCTGGATTTCCAACCTCCCTTGAAAACCTAGACGATCTGCCATCCTTGGCCTCATACCCTTTGAGCTAATGCTCTGGCAGAGAAGTAAGCTTGACCGCTTTGCAGCGCCAACAGCCTCTGGCAGGCCAGGTCTCTGTCGCTTTCTATTTTATCACACTTAGCCTGCCTCACTTACAGAGCAGTCTGATCCTGAGGCATTTGAATCTGTGACCTGTGTTTGATAGGAAACCAGACTATTTGCAAAGGGGAGCAAGAGTCTGCTCAACCCACAGGAAAAGAGCAAACACATGCCAATCCAGTGTTTGCTGGTGGACCTGAGGCCACGACAAGCTCACAGGCTGGCCCCGCACCTTGGCCTTCTCTGGAATGTTGGTGGCCCTGCTGGGGAGCCTCCTGGAGCTCCAACTGTGCTGTCTCATCTAATCCCATCTCCCTGCTTCCCAGGCCCTTCTCCAACACCCCGGACCCCATCTGAGCAGATTGCTGGCCGGTTTCTTGCTGACATGGACTGTCTTCTAATTTGGCCAAGAGTATGGCAAAAATGCCTGCTGGTGACTCTCCCCCCACGCCTGTCTTACTCATTCTCTCCTCCATCCATGGGCATCTGGCCAAGCAGGAGAGTGAACATAAAAAAGGGAAGAAGGAAGACAGGACGGGGGAGGGAGAAAATGATGATAATGGGAATCTTATAGAGTTTCTCCTCTGGGATCTCAGGTCCCTGGCCACAGAAATTTTCGCTGTGTGTGGGTGTGTTTGTGTGTGTTGTGTATATGGCATCGTGTTGTTTTTATAAGGAGAAGGAACAACAGAAATAGGATAAACAGATCAACACTAATATTCAAGCTAGAAAGAGAAAAGCAATACGAATATTAAACCAGAAACACTTGTGTCAGCATTATTCTTGGGAGAGTTGCTTTCTAGTCAAGGCACTGAAGGATTAGCCCCCCGAAACTGTTCAGAGAAGCCTTTTCCAAGATGTTCAGGGCAGATCTTTTCCAATATGGGCCACCTCGGATGGGGGTTAACGATCCGTCACAATCCACAGCTGTTGCCCCCAACACAGACAATTAGATGTGAGATGTGGTATCATGTCTAAAGCCTTTTTTGTTTTTAAAAGAAAGGTACAGGCAGGAGGAAAGGTGAGTAGGCAGGCAGGCAGGCTGGGAGAGGAGGAAGAGCATTTTTTATTTATTCTAACTTAATTTAATTATTTTTCATCTTGATTATTCCCCCAGTCTCCAGACATGAACCTGGGTCCTTGGGATGTATGTGGGTATGCTCAACCACAGGCAGTGGACCTAAAAGACCTCACCTCTATTCTGCCTGGGTATGCCAAGGTAGGTAAAAAGAGCAGCCTTTTTATCAGATAAAACTACCTGAAGACAAGGCCAAAGTCTAGAGGCAAGGTTTTGCCATATTAAGTCATCAGCTCATGTGAAGACCCCGTCCTCTTTTCTTGATTCCCTAAATCCTCTTTCCCAAACCTCAGGAAGGATTTATCTTAGAATTTATAGCCATGTATAGTCTCCATTCATATATCATTACCTTGGGTCTCTCCTCCTACTAATGCTGTCTGAGCTCAGTTCGTTTGTTCAGCCTGTGAAGACCCTCAGAGGGATGGGGCCTGACAGCACCAGCTACATGTATGCGTGGATGTATGTGCACAGAAACATGTATGCACATGTGTACACACAGAGGTATTTCTTTTTTTAGATGAGAGGTTACTCACTTATATAGAAACTTGGAAAATTGTATGTATATATATGGAATAAAAAATCAAATATAATCATACCACTCAGAGAATTATATAATCGTACCACTCAGAGAATTTTTAATCTGCTCATTTCCTATTTCTATGCACCATGCGTATTCTTTCCTATAGCTAAGGGATCATATTGCATATTAAAGTTTACTAACTGGCTTTTTCCCTCTGAAAATTATATCCTAGACTTGTCCCGATGACATAAAAACTCTATAGAGTCATCACTTGTAATGGCATTCCATCTCCAGTGAGGGTTTTCATAACTTACTTTATTTTTGAGCATTTCGACTGATAGATGGACTTTTATAAGTAACATGATAATAAACATCTCCATGCATAAATCTTTGCATTGAGTTTTTATTTCTTTAGGCTATTTCTAAAAATGGGATTCTTGGTCAAAGAGTAAGAAATATCTTTAAAATTCATGAGTTGTACATTGTTCAATTGCTTTCCTAAGGGCTACAGGACTTTATCTTCCCACCAACACCCTTCTAGGAAACTCAATGCTTGAGAGCTCACAGACATTCCCACTTGGGGACATCGAGCTAAGATGTCTAACAACATATGGAGTTATTTTATTACAGAAGTTGTGAGTGTCAGCCGAATATGTCATCTGAGAATAATCAAAGCCACAAGCTGAAAAAGTGTTTGCCCAGGTCACAGCAATATTCAGTTTTCAAAGAGGAATAAAAGAGGGACTCAGTTGTTTGTCCCCAAACAGAACTCTGAGAACTTTGCTCTTCTCAAACCTTCTCTTTGATTCCAGGACAGACCTACAGGATGTCACACAAAGGCCAGTGAAAGAAGTGATATATTCTCTGCAACTGCCACCAGCTCACCCTGCTACTGGCCAGAGGAAGAAGTCTCTCACAGCTCCTGCAGAGCATGTGTGACTACCATTTCCTCTTCTGTCCTCCTGGTTACAAATTCTTTGTTGATCTTCATCAGGGTATCACCCTTGTACTTTCACTTTCATATCATTTCCCTTTTTGAGGTGAAAGGGGAGAAATACCACCCCTACACCCCCAAAGTGTATGTTAAGGTATCACACTGTGCTGTCATGGGTCATTCGATTCTTCGTCTGTTTCCTTCTTTCTGTTATTATCACTTGCCCCCGGTTTTCCAACCTTCTCTCCCTGTAGCTGTGGAACAGGTCCAGATGAGACTGACCTGAGGGCAGATCTGGTGTCAATCATTCAGTTTCCTTTACCTGAGGGAGTTCTGACCACACTCTCCTGCTCTGCCTGGAGGGAAGTTGACCCTCTTAGAAAAAGGAGCAGCTGACCCCAAGTGGAGCGGTTGATGCCATGCCTCACCAAAGCCTAAGGTCTCACCCAATTTCAGTTTCAGCCTCTCCTCAAAGTGGACTCTAGAACCCATTAAGCTGGAATTTCCTGATCCACACACTTACCCCTTTTCACCCCAGCCTTTCCCTTAAAGGAAAGTAGCTTTGTCTGAAATGCTTTTTCACATCCCACCTTCTTTTCTGACTATTGAAATCTTCCATTGTGTACAATATTACCTTTCTACCTCCTCGATGGGATGCTGTTGATTCTTGAGTCAATTCAGAACATCAGTTAGATCTCTACATTTATTCAAATGAATTTGTTGTTTTTACAACCCCATTCCATTCATTGCCAGGGGACAAAAGGGGTTAAGAGGAAATCTTTGTTTTTCTCTGATTTAGGAACAGGAATTCCTGGCTTCAGTGGTCATTCTAAAAATGCCCAATTTCCCATGCCGTGAGGCTCCTGGGTCCCCGTTGTGATTGACCGATTGAAGGTTGACCCCGTGCGTAACAAGCATCCTGGACGTTTCAGCTTGGATAGAACATTAGACTTTAGTGGGAGCCAGTTATGGACAATTCAACATAAAATTTACAGTGTGATTCCAATGTTAAAATCCAATCCTTTCCTCCTAAGACATAGTAACATGTCTCTGTTTCCATTCTTCTCTATGAATTACCACCCTGATGCTCTATCTTCTGCCAGTTCTCATCTTTCCCTTCAAATTTCTGTCTGTTTCAAATCAGCCATTTCCTCAATACGAGGATTTTTATATTAATTGGAAAATGTCTCCATCTCTGTGTCTGAGCTTCAACTCTCTCTGAACTTTACAATATGTGAAAGGCTCTGATACCTCCTTCTTGGTTGTCCAAAAGAGAACAACGTTTAAGACTGAGCACAGCCTGCAAAGGATTTCCCTACTATTCAAAAATGATAGATCTAGGATAAAATCTGAATCATAACATTAATCATTTCCTGGACTCTCTGAGGATGTTGCTGTTTAAGTGAACTAATTTTCAGGAAGATATACTCGACATCCCAGTTTTTGAAATTCTAAGTCTAGAGTGATGACAGATTAGTGGATGAGGCAATTTGCTGGATGAACATTTTTTTGGTAACACATACACACACACACACACACACACACACACACACACACGGCCAATCACAGAAGGTACCCCATTAGGTCTCTTTCTTGAAAAGTAAACCACTTGCTCAATAAACTTTAGGACTAAACTTAGTATGTTGCTGCTGAAGGTGGGCTTCTTTACCCAATGTGCACAGTAAGTCCCAACACTATAATGTTGACTTTTGCAAAAGGGAAAGAGTTTTATTGTTGGTTGACCAACAAGGAGATTAGAGTGTAGCTCAGATAGGACTCTCTGAAATTGACCCTGAGGTTTAAATAGGTTAGTGTAGGAAGGCAAGGCTAGAGGACTCCAAAATAATGATTGGGTAACAATAGAAAGGGGACAGTCTATCAGCTACCATGCACTACCTGTGACAGTTCATGCACTGTGTGGACCCTGTGTGCAACTGGGGGTGAGGATGGGATGGTTAGCGTGTAGCTCAAGGGAGATTTTAGGGTCTTGCTTGGAGGCCTTATTTTCTATTTTCAACAGTTTTTTTCAAGCAGGTGCACATGTGTGGTGAAGTTATGGGTTAGGGAATCTAGGATCTGGCTTTTTATTCTGGATATCTCCTGCAAATCTCTCAGGTTTCCAATTAGTGTAACAAGACTGAGCTAATGTACTTATTCCTAGCCAGCTTCAATATCCATTTTTCTTTTTCTCTCGTCATAAATGTCATTCAGGTTTATTGTAGAAAAATAAGGCAACAGAAAAAAGTCAGCAAAAATCACTTGTAAGTCACTTAAGATAATTGTTTGCATATATTCTTCCAGAAATTCAAAATACACTTTTTAAAAAGGAAAGGTACAGGCAGAAATGAAGGCAAGTAGGAAGGCAGGAAGAGAGAGGAAGAGGAAACATTTATTGACTTGATTTGATTGTTCATCTTGGTTGTTCTCACTGGCCCCAGTTCATGAACCTGGGTCCTTGGGATGTATGTGAATTACATCTGGCAGTGATTTCATGTGCTTGGCCACCAGGGAACGCCAAAATACATACTTTAAAATGAAAATAAGATCCTACTGTTTGATCATCCTTTTTATTTTGTGGAAGGAATGATGTTTGTCTTATATTTGAATGTCAAACCTGAAAGTTGCGAATCCTTAAATTTTCTCCCAAGCAAGTAGATTTTTCCTCAAGTCAACTGAGAACAAATGAGAATGAATTGCAACATCTCAGCTTGTTGTGTACTTGTCACATTTCTTTTCTTCATTTTTCTAATTTGATAAACAGAAGTAAAGATGAGATGACAGAGGAGAAAGGAAGCAAGTTCTGATCACGTCACTGTACTGTCTCTCCCTGTCTTCAGTCTTGGCTTGTTTATTTTTAGTCGAGGAAGGAGATTTCTCTGGTAGCAAGATAGGTTTTACGTAGGTTCGGATTCTTGGGCAGGCAACTGTTAGTAGTGACATAATTCTGAAAAAGATTGACTTGATAAGTTTGCCTCATGTTGAAGTGCTTTGTTTTGACTTGCAAACACCCAACTGGATGTGATCATGACATGGAAATGTTGACCGGAAGTCCCAGTCAGACTGGAGAGGGGTGTGAGAGACTGTTCTCTTGACCCATTGATAAGACTACTTTACACATTCTTTTTGAATGTTGAAACACAAGACCAAGAGATTCTTTTCGATTAATTGTTTCAGTTATTTTAATTAATGCTCTTCTCTGATATCACCCTCAGCAGCTTATAGAGGTGATCATCTTATGGGTTCTGCTTTATAATCACCAAAAGCCATATTAAGAAACAGTCCCATAGCTATATAGAATGGGACACTAACCACCTTGATTTTAAAAGCTAATACATTAGTTTAAATCATGACTTATATAAATACGAAATAAACTCATGTCAAAGATTTTATTCGACACATTCATGAGAATGCCAGTAAGAATTACAAATGGTTCAATATATGAGCAAATCTATGTCTATATATACATCTATATCTTCCATATTTATATCTACATATCCCTAAATCTATCCATCCATCTATCTTCATGCAATATTGCTGAAATGAATAGAAGAAAACTACTAAATATCCATACGGCAATTGTCAATTGCATTCAAATAGAGACAATTCATTAGCATTTTTATGGATAAGAATCATTTATATTATTGGCAATTTTCTGCAACTTAAAGAGCTGTAAAATAGCCCAAAGACAATGAAAGAAGGAGATGATCCCTAGACAGGACACCAGTAAACATTTTTGCCCACTTCAAAATCTTTCACATTTCATATGGATTTGATATGCTCCTTCCTTAGCTGCAAGTTCTTTTTCACTCTAGTTATGTGCCATGAAGTGACATAGGTTGAGGCAAAGAAGTATGCAATACCTAATGGGGAACTGCAAAAGTTTATTGCCTTACCCTATAGATAATCAACTACTCATAGCAAGTTGGGGAGAAGCAAAAAGAAGGGATTAGCTTCTTGGTAGGTTCCCTTAGTGGTAACTAAGTACGTGAACTGACTAAGGGGCTTTAGAGGACACAGGAGACAGAAATTTAAAATCTGACCTCCAGACTCTCTCTATCTCTTATCTCTCTGTCTCTGTCTTCTCTCTTAAAAATTTATTTTATTGGCAAAACATTGCATTATTATTAAATAGGTGGAATATATATAAACATCATAGTAAATCCACTTCTGTATATAATACGGAAGCTCATGGCTATTTCATTTGTTCCTTTACTGTACAATTGATGGCCATTTCTCCCCTCCCCTTTTCTTCCTATAACAACTGATTTGCTGTTGTTTGGTTAAAAATCTATTGTTTTTTGATTTCGTTCATTATTTGAAGTTTACTTCTGTATCATTTAGTTCATTCATTTTCTTGCTGTCTCTATGCACTACATCTGAGTGATATCATAAGATGTCTGTCTTTCTCCTTCTGGCTTATCTCACTAAGTATAATTCCCCTCAGGTCCCTCCATGTTGCTGCAAACGGAGGAGGGGTTTTTATCTTTTTTTGATAGCTGAGTTGTGCTCCATTCTGAAACACCACATGTCCTTTATCCACTCCTCTGTCCATGGGCATTTCCAGCTCTCAAATGTTCTGTCAGCCCCAGGTGAGGGCTTCTTTGGTGAAGTGAAACTATCATGACTAGGTGACCTATGAGACGAGCCAGTGGGTGACTGCAGGCCAAAAGTGACCAAATTCATGCCATTCCAATACCTTGTTTTGACAATCTAAGTCATTTAAATACTTCAAATAGTCAAATCATCCCCACCAGCATAAACTTCACTGGGAACGCTACATCATTCAGTTTCAATCACTACATTAAAATATCTTCAAACAGCCTTACCAATGCCCAATTTCAAGCATCTTTTGAAAATAATGTCTTCACAGCACGGCTCAGCCTAATAAGTAGTCTCTGGAAACCACCAAAGAGGAACTTTATACTATTTTCTGTTAGAAGCAGCAAGCCAGCCCTCCAGAGAATTTTCTAAGCTGCCCGGTGACACCAGGCCCCTTGGAAGCAGGCAGAGTCTTAGGTGTTTGTTTGGGAGACATCCTGGGTAGTTCCTAGAAACAGTTTCCTCTAAGTTAGTTAGTTAGTTTGATTCTAGCTCGCTTGAAATGAAACACTCTCCCTAGTCTACTTTGCCTGAATGGAGCTCTGTGTCTCTGAGAAAAAGGTGGGGCAAAGGAGACCTCTTCTGTCATTCTGATACCAAGAAATCTATTTACTGGGAGAGATGAGAGCTTCTCGGAAGACTTGAGCCTGGGTGGAGTTATGGGACAGCTTCTCAGTACTTGTGAGTCATGTCACTGTAGTGCAGTTTCATCGTTTTATTTGAAGGGAATTCCCAGGACGTGAGCCTCACCCAGATTCTTCACTTATGCAGAACTGCATTCTGAAATGATTCTATTTGCTGTAACTTTAGACTTTTCCACATCTCTGTTCCTCACTATTCACTTATGTAATTATGAATTAAGGTACACATTTTCATCTGCTCCTTCATAGCTTGGGTTTACATTCTCACATCTAATTTGGGGCTTGTGATTCTCTATGTCAATGCCGGTATCAATACCTGAAGAGCAGGGCGACCAGATGGCCTTCCAAGTCCCTTCTGACATAGATGTATCTTCACAATTCTCCACGCAGAGTCTGCATCTCTTTAGAAAGCTTATCTAGAGCTCTGTGCCTGGCCAAAACCTTAGGGGTGATGACATCAGACTTAATCTAATTTCCCAATTAAAATGAACTATCATTTGTATAATTCTTAATTTAGGGTCTATCTCCCTTGCTAGACATTAAACTCCAGGAGGACAGGGCTGGTGTCTCTCTTATTCAGCACTACCTCCCCAGCACCTGGCACAGTGCCCAGAATACCCTAAGCACTCAGTCTTTGTTGAATAATGACTGAGGGCACCCACCAGGCACTTGGTTTCTTATCTGCTCAATAAGGAAAGCAAGGAAATCTGAGTGTCAGGTTCAAACTTCTGTGACCTCAAAGACAGCAGACGTCTTCTGACAACTGTGGGCACTGACTGGGCCCTCTGTGACAGCTGGGGGCTGCAAGCTCTCTATTAGTCAACCCCTAAAGCTTCCTAGCGTGAGGTACACACGGGGATGAACAGCGTAATAATACATCGGTTGTAGGACTAAATGCTTGTCCACCTAAAGCAAAGGGCAACCCTGATGGCGCAGCTGATGCAAGGACAGCATAGCTTCAAATCTCTAGGGCAGCATGCAGATGTAGGATTAGAAAACTAACTGGCAAAATCTGAGACTTCTAAGAATAAAGGCCCCAGGGAAAGGACCGCACCTCAGCAACTTGAGTCTAGGACACACCCCTAGATAATTATGCCAATTTTACTCCAGGGGACCTGGACATGTCCACGAGGGAAGAAACCCCCACCCCTCACATATACATATATGTACATAAGACTCCAGTTGCCTGAGTGAGAGTCAGGCAGCACAGGTCGTATGCACACGTGTGCATTCACTTGGTGTAACTTTCCCGGCCCGCAGGGAGCTTCCACTCGCTGTTTCTGCTTTTAATAAACTTGCTGTGCGTTCCTGACCAAATGGCTCTCCCCAAGAATTCTTTCTGGAGGAACCCAGCATCTCATCGGGGTGTCTTGCTCACCCTCACCCATATCACAATTAGACTAAGCTGTGACCCTGAGGTGTCATTTTTAATGCACCTGGCAAAGGTGACCCTACAAGAAGTATCCTGTTTGATTTCTTTTGGCTCTAAAGAGCTACATGTTCTGCATACACTGGTCAGTCACTGCATGTTAAATAAAAGCACAGGATTTGAGTGTTATTTCAAGCACAGGATTGATCCCTTGACCTCTGCCTTTGAGTTGGCAATTGGTGGGTTTGCTGAAAGTCCTCCTCCCAGGCTCCCCTCAGGGGAAGGGAGAAGCCCATGGAAGACCTGGGGAGGCGCCACTCCCCCTCCATCCTGTCGTTGCACTGTTTGCCTGACAGGAGAACCACAACCCTCCTATATAGGGGCCTCTCACAAGCACACAAGACATCTAACAGCAAGTTAAACTTTAATAACAGTTTAAGCTTAAAAGATTCCTTTCTGGTCTCCACATGCATTTGGTTTCACCCTGGAAATCTGTGATCTCCACAGAGATTGCAAAATAGAATATTTGGAATTTGGAGCAATTGTGATTGGAGGGCACCCTGGGATCAAGAGGGGGCAGGACGGTAGAGAGTGCGTTCAGCTGTCCTTTGACGGGGTCACTCTTTGTCCATAGAGCTGAAATGCTTCCTGGGATGAAACTCTCAGATTAATATTCTCTCTGATTTTTCCATAAACCTTGCCCATGCTGATCAAAGGCAGGAGGCACTTACAACAGGGAAGTGTGCGAGTGAAAGCGTTTTCCTTCTTTCCTTTTCTGAGTCTCTTCCTAGACTCATAAGCCTGGGCGGGAATAGTTGACAATGCCAGCAGTCATTTTCAAATGTCCAGCAGTTGACACACATCTTCTGGATAGCATGAAAACTAACACAATACACCTGTTTTGCAAAGTTCTGAATGGTTGACTTGTATCTGAAATTTGCATGGAAAAATTTTTCTGAGGTTTGCATTGAAAATTTTTTCTCAGAATCTACTGGGAAGGGAGAAAAATAGGATTTTCAATGTAGGTGTGTGTGTGCGTGTGTGTGAATGAGTGTGCATGCTGCTCATGTGTGCGCACAAATGCTGAAAAGGATGAGGAGACAAGGACGAGGAATGGAAAAAAAAAAAAAAAGCTTTGCCTTTCGTGGTAAGCAGCAGAAACAGAGATGATTTGGTTTGGGAAGACTCACTGTACTTCTGCGAAGTCATTTGAATATTGCAAGTGATTTGCATACCACTGAGGCCACCAGGTCCCTCACTGCACTCTGCCAGGTCTCTCTTCTGTCTGCTTCCCTCTAGAAGGATGGCAATAATTAAGAGCAGAGAAACATGGAGAACAAAAGACGAAGTGGCAGATCCTCAAAGTCACCTTTTACTTTGAACTCTGTAAAGATCTGGGGACAGATCTGCCCTGTCAGCTTGTCAGGAGAAGAATCAGACATTATTTCCTCTCTTGCAGAAAGGAAATCCATTGGCGGGATTATGAATGTTATTCTGTGTCTCCATCTGAAGTTTGAATCTTTTCGAGCATGCAGTTATTAAGATGCCAAGTTATCTCACTTAATTACAACCTTTATTATGGTATTGAAAACTTCAAATGCACGATTTATCTCACCAGCAGAGAAGAGCAGTCCTACCTGTGTGGACCCCTCTCAGTGGAATGGCTATTGATTATCTTCGCTGCTGAATTAATTCCTAGTAATCACCTAGTGAGCAGTCACTACAGGGAGAGCTGTCTGTGAGGACTGGCCTGGGGTTGGTGGTGTGTGACTGGCCTATGAAATGGCAGCTGGTTTTGCTCCATTGTTGCAGCCTGAACCAGTGTCCTTAATGCAGGAAGACTTTGAGACCCAGCTGAGTGTCTTCAACTTAGAACATCTTTAGATGATGCATCACTTAATGATGGAAACATCTTTAAGTGACAATGCCTGTATTTATAGGAGGGAATGAGACACAGCAGAATAAATCAGCTCTTTCCTTAAGAATTTCTCCTCACAGCAACATGGATGGACTTGGAGAGAATTAGCCTTAGCGATATAAGCCAGAAAGAGAAAGAGAGACATCATGTGATAGTACTCATGTGATGCATTTAGAGATAGAAAACAAATATGTGAAACCACAGTAAACTTAACAAGTAAAAAAAAAGAGAGGGAGAGAACTAATCTAAACAACAAAAGACTCTTAATGGGGTGGGGAGGGAGGGATCAAAAAGGCCTATCAAAGGATACCCAAGAGATGGGGGATGGGTGGGAGAAATGGGGTAAAGAGTATTAATTGTAAATGAAGAGGGGAAAAAAAGGGAAATATTGGTCAACCTACAGGGCTATATGCAAATGTAGATTCATTAGTATGCAGCCCTCAAAACGAGTTAATGTCAAAGGGCAATATCAATAAAAAATAAAAATATATATAAAACAAAAAGAAAATATACGTATAAATAAATTTTTTAAAAAAGAAGATTTTCTCCTACTTGGTCAACTGCACTTCTCTTGCTACCTTCTGAGGGTTCATTTTGGGACCCAAATCACAAGACCAATGTGTTGAAGGAAGTTTAGCCCTGGAGGAGGTCAGGGCTTAGGGGCTTCTTCTGTAATGAACTGGGAGCTATGTGGCCTCCTTTCACTGAATTAAATTCAATCACTGAAGGAGTCTCTTATTCACTGAACTGACTTCAAAGTACACATCCATTGTCCAACTTTTGAATGAGGTGCCTAGGTTCAGAAAGGTTATGTATTTTGTTCCAGAAAACAATAGCTAGCAGGCAGTAACTCTGTCCGATTTCAAGGAGCCAAAACTTAGAAAAATGGCACATTGGCAAGAAGGACAGCAGGAGAAATCCAAAATGGTGCCGTGGCCCTTCCCAGTGAAGGACTGAGGTCCCCGGATACCCATCATCTCCCAGGTGATCTTAATTCTCTTGAACTCTCACAAATCCTCTGCAGGGGCCACTCGCAACACTAGTTTTTTGTCACTCCTTTTACAAATGAGCCATCTCCCCTAATTTAATTCCACCATAGTGCTCTGTGGCTAAGGTGGATGTGTATTTGCAAAACCAAAGTCTGACCAGTCTGGTTGGCCACCGGTTTTCAAACTTCTCTTTCCCGTTTCTAAGCAGACCCAGGCAGCTTGCTCCCACCCCTGACCCCCTTCCTCTTCTGGAAGAAGGGATCTTAAGAACCAAAAGACTGATTTTCCGTACTGACCTGATCTACAGATGACAGAAACTTGTCTGCTGACCCGTGAGCATCTACCAATAACCTCTCCCCATGCTTCAGCCAATGAACTTACTGTGTGAGCTTTAGCTGGATTTTCTTCTGGTTGATTCTGCCCACCACAAAGCCTCCACAGACTTGTCATTGCTGCAGAATACATTTCCTGAACTGAGATTCCTCTGATCTTTCCAGATGCACTCGATCATCGATCATTTGAAATTGCCGGTATTTACCTCTTTTTGTAGGTTAACGGCACCACATCAGGGTTCTGTTGTCCCACCAGGCCATACTGAGTCTAATGCTAAGGTTAACTCTGGCCCAACCTAGAATATCTCTAAGTTTATACTGATCACCTCCTGCCTGGCTCCCTGCACCCTCCCCGTCCCCTTGTGGTATAGACAATGCCACAATGATCATTTAGAATTTAACCAAATTTTAAAAGTCATTAAAAAAATAACAAAACCTGCCATTTATTAAATGCTTATTAAGAACTAGGGACTAGGCTTGTGCATTGCATATATTATCTCGCTTAATCCTGACAAGAATCTAATGAGTTAAACATGATCACCTCATTATTAATGAGAGAGTCTGTGGTTGTCAGCCCTAATTACCCTTGATAAGCTCTCGGGAGATTTAAAAAAAGAAAAAAGTGGCCCCAGGAAGATTATTTTAGTTGCCAGGGAATGGAGTCTGAGAACTAACAGCTCTTGACGGTGAGTGCATTGAAATCACAAAGAGCTTTAAAAACATACTGATCCAGAGTCCCACCCCCAAAGAGTCTGATTCGTATGATCTAGCATAATGGCCAGGCGTCGGGATGTTTTTTAATTTCCCCAGGTAAATTTAATATACTGAAAATGGATAATGGAGTCCTGATTCAAAAAAGAACCAGCAAGTCATGAAGCGAACCCTCCGGCACATACTCCATGGCTCAGATCAGTCCAGGGCTCTACCCTCTGGGCTCAACGGACATGCCCAGCAGGAAAGGGTGATTTCCGCATGCCTTAGCAGCAGAAACAGCCCACTGCCCCCATCCCCAGTGCTTCTCTTTCTCCTGCAGTGACCTTTTGTTTAGATCCACCTTCCCCAAAGTCCACTCTGAGCCTAATAAAAGTTAGCATCCCCTTTGTCTCATGCCTGGGCTTCCCTGTCATAGACTTATCACACGTTGCAAATCTTTTTTTATTGCCGAATAAGCTCCCCTGCCCCTTTTCTCCCTTTGTCAAATTATGTAGAGCTTGCCTCAATTTGCCTCTTTACGTGGGCAGAAAGGCCAAAGTGGAGCTCCATGGAACCCAGTTAGATACTTTGCCAAGATCAGGAGAAACTGGGATTTGAACTAATTGATCCCAATTTGTACTTGAGTCCTAGGCCTCCTCCTTACACTGACCATTCCATGCCCCGCTAGGGTGCATTTCATTATTTACACCTCTGTATGGGTTAGTTCTGGGAGCAGTTTACATCTTATTTAACGATTTGTAGAAAGACTAACATCCTCCATGCGAAGAATTTTAGGACCCTGGGGCAGAAGAGTCATTTTGGGGTCAGAGGGAGCAGAAGCCTTGCCCACTAACCCTCCTAGCTACCTGTGCACCACACCGAGTCACGGATGCCAAGGACTGACTGTCCCTGGGTATGTCAGCCCAGAGCAGAGCCCACCGCGCCCCGCCCAAGGCGCATGCATTCCTGAGCCCCTTTCTCTTCTCATTCCGATACCATAGTAGCCCTCATTTTGCAGCCTAATCTTCACCATAGGGTTAAAAAGTTTTCCAATAGAATATTAAAAAAAAAAAAAAGAAAAGCACTCTTAATCCAGTATTTTAAATTTCTGAAGACTTCGACTGCTGGTGTGGATCTCCACTATCTCTGTGGTCCCCAGACGTGTCCCCCAGTAACAGCCTCCCTAGCTCTGTCTCAAGTTGGACTGCCAACCGTTCACCACGGTCTGAGGTCATGTCAGTCCTGTGCTTAAAACGCTCCTTCCTCAGAGAGCCCTGGTGGCCTAGTGGGAAAGGCCACTGGATGCACCCACAGAATCCCAGTGACTCAGGTTCGAGACCTGGGGCTCAGGTTGGCAACCAAGATGGACAACTAAATGAAATGCTTCTTCCTCCTTTCTCTTCCTGCCTGCCCCCATGCCTTCATTCCTGCTGGCTCCTTTCCTTTACAAAAACAAACTCTCTGTCCAGTGATATTCTGCCTCACATGAAGTAATGCCCAAGTCTTTACCATGCTACAGAACCTAAACATGACCTCCTAGGACCACTCTTCAAAGGCTCGCTATGAACTCACTCCACTCCAGCCACGGCTTTTGCATTTGTACTTATTCTTTCTTTGGTCTGGAATGCTGTTCCTCCAAATTCTTGCATGATCCACTGCCTGCTGAACTTTTTTCAAATAAAAAAAAATAATCGAAAAAAAAAAATTGCTTTGCATTACACTGAATTCCAAATCCAAGTAGATGACTTTTGCTTCTTTTTAATCAGTTAAACATATATGTGTGTTCACATACTTATACATATGTGTAGATACATACACACACACACGACAGGGGGGAGCTGACCACAAGCTGTACAGCAACTTTCCCTTGTACCTTGCCCCTCACTTTTAAAAAAAGAAGCTGCCTGTTCATAGTAATATAACAGAGTTATACACACACATACATACATACACACATACATACATACACACATGCTGCTTTGTGTTTGGTCACATTTAGGCTGCATATCACTATACATTATGGCATACAGAAGAAATCTGTCCACTTGCTAATAAGACTATTTCAAGGGAGTATCTCGATGAACCCTGTGCAAATTCTGACAACCATTTATGACCACTGAGAACTAACTGAGGTGGAAATTTACTTTAAAAAATGACTATTAGTAATGAAAATGTCAAGTGAACTCTGACTTTCTGTAACCAGAGTAAATGGATTCACCTTCTTTCAAAGCTTCAGCATGTAAAACAGGTTCTGATCTTTCATCAGGATAAAAAACTTATTCAAGGCTATGACTAGAAACCTACGGTACAGTAGTTTAGAGAGAAATTTAATGGTTTTTAAATTATGGCTTGGGATGCCTCTAAATTATTCTTGGAACCAGGGTAGGACCAGCCTGACCACTTGAATATACTCATTTTCAAGTGGAAATGTTTCACAGGCTAGTTGAAAGATGGAGATAAAAATTCATCCACATATGTATTCATTTTGATGCCATCCCGAAGTGTGACTGTCTATAGAATTTATGGTATATCTTTGATTAAGCAAGAAGAAAATTAGAAAAATATTGGCCAGCATGAATTATACACCCCAAGTTAATGCAGAGGTTAAAACCAGAAAACGTGTCTTGCACTCAACCCATTTTTTCCACTCAGCAGTTGAGTGTTTGGATTTTTCAGCTCTTGAATCTACACAGTGACAAGTCTTCAGAATTGGTGTGAGAATTTGAATCGTGATGACTTATTTTTATGTTCCAGGCAAAATTTCAAAACCCACTAGTTCTGCATTAGCATATCCTGAGGTAATGAGCAAACACATGACATAGCTTATCTCTACATAGTAATACCCTATACTTACTCAAGCATTTCATCAGTCTTATAAAACTGAGCATTCAAAAGGAAGACAATTCAAAAGGTTTCACATTTGTTTCATACCCCACCTACCACAACTCCTTGTCCTCTTACATAGCAGTCATAGGGCCAACATAGATTTATTTGAGAAAGAAGACATATTGTCTTCTTTTGGATAAACTATGTCAAATGAAAGGACTGGTGAGTTACCGCTGACTGGACCGAGGAGAGAGGGAATTTAAATTGTAGTTATTTTTCTGACTTCTTCAAACTATATCTCATCTCTCTCTCTCTCCCCCCCTCTTCCCCGCCCTCTCCCATTGCTTTTAATTTTGGGGTGTTGTTTGTTTGTTTTTACCTATTTCTTCCAAATAGTCGTGAGACCTGGGAAGGCTTTAATTCAATTGAAAATGAAAGGTACTAAAATCTGAAACCTGAAAGAAAAGGAGAGCCTATGAATGTAAACACTACCTTTCAGATTTTTTCTAAATAGTCTCTAGGATCATCTGCTTCTTTTTCTTTTAGATCCAATTAGCATCATCATTTCTGTCACCATGTGCTAGGCTCAGTGTTTGTCATTGGAGATGTTCCCCAAAATGAGATAGGACTGCTCCCTCAAGGGATTTATCATGTGTGTAAGCAAATGCTACAACATGGTAAATCATGGAAGACACACAAAATTCAAACTCAGTTATATTCTCATAGCTTTAAAAATATTACAGCGTAAAGATAAAATGACAGTTGTAACCTACTATTCAGAATTAAAAATCCTACAAATCCAAATGATTCCAGACTTTTCCCTATGCGTCTCCTAATTTTACATAAATAACATTACGTATTCATTTGTTGGGATCTCAAGACCACCATTCTAAGCTCTATGATTTGCTAGGAGGGCTCTTGAGACAGCACTTGGTCGTATTCATGGTGAAGATCGATGACAATGAAGAGATAAAGAGCAAATTCAACAAAGGAGAAAGATACATGGTGCAAATTCTAGGAAAAACCAGGTGCAAGCTCCCAGTGTCCCCATCCAGAGAAGTCACACAGGACACACTAAATCCCCAGCAACCTGTGTAGGTGAACTTCTACCTGTCAGGGAGACCCTTGAGAGACTCAACAACCTTGAGAAGCTGTTTTGGGGAACTGGTCACACAGTCAGTCCCTTCTTCATCTCCCTCCACTCTCCTCATAACTGGTACATACTAAAATTTCAGACTCCCAAAAGAAAGGCTAGTGTTTAGCATAAACTACATTGATTGTACGGTTTAGTAATAGTGAGTCACTTTTGTCACTTGGGAAGGGTGGGACCTCCCCTAAATTCCAAGTTTCCAGATGGCAGCTAAGGACCCAAGTGGAAAACAGAACTTTCAAAGGATTATAGTCAGGCCTGTGATAGTAACTCTCTCCTACATAATTCAAATATACATTTTATACAAAATTCTGTCTCTATATTCTGCTTTCTTTCTGTCTTTAACTTTTGGGGAGAAGACAACACTATCGTGAGTATCTTACCATGTCAATTCACGTATCCACTTCTTTGTCATACTAATTCACTTTTTAGAAAATTTCTTCAACCATTCCTTGTATAATCTGGTATTTGGTTGGTTTCTGATTTTTTGCTATTAAAAATGGGGCAGTGAATATCCTTGTACATATATTCTTCATGCGCTCATGATTACTTTTTCCGTTCCATAGGCTTCTAGTTTCTGTTCCATAAACTTCTAGAAATAGTATTCCTAATGTCATTCTATTCGAAAAGGATTATCATGGTGTTGGAACTTTAGTGGTCATGTTAGAAAGTAGAGAGTGGTTAGAAAAAGAGGGCAGCTAGAATTCTATTAAAATATTGGGTCCCAAACTAAACTATGGCAGGGAGCTTGAACAGGAGCAGATTTAGTTAGATAAATACAGCAGCCCCTGACGGCTAATGGGTGGGGTGTGAGCAAAGAGCTGTAGAAAGAGACTATCAACTGGACCCCTCCTTCTGTTCAGCAAAATAGAAAGAAAAAGAGAAATACAGGATGGTTTCACTCATTTGTGGAACAAGAAAAAAAAAAGAGACAAACTCCAACAAAACTCACAAGACACAAGACTGGCTACCACAGGGGTGGGAGGGGAAGGGAAGGCAGGAGGGAACAGGTGGTGACGGACGCCACTAGAACTCTGGTGGCAGGCGTGGTATGAAATGCACACAGACTGAGATGCAATTTCAATATCCGAAAATGCATAGAGCAATATAAACAAAAGAAATAATATAATTATTATTTTTTAAAAAGCAGGTAGGACTCCCACTTAGATGATCTGGTGGCTGACAGCTAAGTGGCACATGAGGAGAGCAATATGGAAGCAATTATGATAATTCAGGGAAGATATGATGGGGCTCAGGTTTTCAGCATTCATTCATTCATCCACAGCAACATCTGCTAATGTATCAGACACTTGGTTAGCTGTGGCATTGGTGAAACTTTTTTTTTTTTGCCATAAAACATTGAGATAGAAATTTGAGGCAGTAGAGATTCCAATTAACTTGGCCACTAATTAAATCCATTGTTATTCTTCTGTGAATGGCACAAAGCTTAATAAAAGCTATAGAGAGAGTGACAATGAATGGGGTCCCAGATGCTGGAATGACTGACACACACTGTGGAGTACACACATGACGAGGGAGGAGAAAGAGAATTATGAAAGCGAAGAAGATCTCTCGTGTCTCCCTCCCAGGCACCCATCTCAGACGCATGCCCTTAGTGAATGTGAGCAGGTGAGCCTCTTCCTCTGCCCCCAGAGAACCTTCTCTGCAGTATCACTTGTGCCAACATAACGTGTGATTGATTCCCTCTTCCCTTCACACTCGCCCCTCCTCTCTTATCCCAGGAGCCTAAAAGGCAGCTTCCCATCCTCTGAAGCCCAGGCACGTATAAATCACAATTTGAAAGATGAGGGGAGTTTTCTTTTTATAGGGTTTTATGCATCCTTCAATATAAAATGATGTGCTTTCATGCATTTTATTTCACAACTTGTTTGAATTTATGCAGGAATCTGCTCTCTGATTAAGTTTATTTGAATAGGCAGAAAAGTCCCATTCTGTACTCATTTGCACCCAATATATCTAAGGAATGTGACCTCACAAATGCTTCAAATAGTTTTTTCACTTTCTGGAGCCCATATGGGAGGGTTACTTTATTTTTTTTACTCCTGCAGACTAAGTCTCTTTATTTTTTTCTCTTTCTTTCTTTTTTGTTTTTTTTTAGGAAAGGTGGGAACAGGAATAAAGGTGAGTAGGCAGGCAGGCGCAAAGAGAGGGGAGGAAGAAATTTGTTCATCTTGGTTGCTGCCCCTGGCCCCAGGACATGAACTCGAGCTTGGGGAATAGGGATGTATGTGGACTGCACTCAGCCACAGGCAGAGGAAACACCATGATGCCACCAGGACACATCTATTCTCCAAAAAGTCAAGTTATAATCTCCAAAGAAGACATACAAATGGCCAATGAACAGGAGCAGATGTTTAGCGTCACTAATTATAAGGAAAACGCAAATCAAAAACTCAAGGAGACAGCACTTCACACCCAGTAGGATGGCGATTATAAGTAACAAATAAACAAACAGAAAAGACAAGTACTGGAGAGGGTGTAGAGAAATTGGAACCTTGTGAATTGCTGGTAAGAATGTAAAATGTGGCAGGCACTCCAGAAAATTGTTTGGTAGCTCTTCAAAAAAAAAATATTTCAACCTAGAACCACCATGTGATCCCACCAAGGCACTGCTAGATAGAATTTTACTCCCCAAAAGGGTGAAGGAAAGGAGTTAGACAGCTATTTGCACATCATCTTTCATAGCAATGTTATTCTCAAGAACCAAAGGATGGACACAAGCCAAGTGACCACTGAGAGATGAATAGATACAGAAGACGTGGTCCGCACAAAATGAGGAAATATCACGCAGCCTTGAAACAAGAATGAAATTCCAACATGGAAGAATCTTGAAGACGTTATGCTAAGTGACAAAAGTTAGACACAAAAGAACAAGTACTGTATGATGATGCTTACATGAGTTTTTTAGAGCAGTCCAACCGACAGCGATAGGAAGAAGAATGGGGAAGCCAGGGTCTGTGGGCAGCGGAGATGGGGAGATGAGAGAGTCATTGGCTCATGCCAGGGAGTTTCAGTTTGGAAAGCTGCAGAAGTTCTAGAGGTGGGTGGTGGTGATGTCTGTACACATAAGAGAACATACTTAATGCCGTTAAAATGGTAAATTCCATTTCATGTTGACTTGACCACAAATTAAAAATTATTATTTATTTTATTCACGATGCTATATTCATTTTAGGATACTGAAATTGCATCTCAGTCAGCAGTTCCCAGCTTCCCCTTTCCCCTTCCCCCATCCCATAACCACAGTCCCGGGTTCTGCTATTTTTGTTGGGATATTTGTTCATTTGTTTCATTTCATTATATTCCACATGAGTGCACCCATCCTATATTTCCCTTTCTCCTTCAGACTTATGTCACTCAGCGTGATCCCCTCCAGTTCCATCCAGATGGTAGCAAAGGGCACAATTTCACCTTCTTTAGTAGCGGTGTAGAATTCCATTAGTGTATGCACAGCTTCTTTATCGGTCATCTGCTGATGATCATTTAGATTGTTTCCGTGTTTTAGCTACAGTGACTGCTGCTATGACACAGGGATACTGATGTTCCTCTCTGACTAGAGATTTTGTACCCTCTGGGCATAAGCCCAGGAGTGGGATTGCTGGAACAAATGGTAAATCCATCTTTATTTGTTCGAGGAATCTCCATACTTTTTTACAAAGACATTGCACCGATTTACATTCCCACCAACAACACAGGAGAGTTTATTTCACCATAATTTTTTAAATGATCCCCAAAAATCAAGGTACAGTCAGAGCTGTGGGGCAAACTCGTACTTTTCTCCACTGATACTTCTTCCTCTATTGGGGACATTCTCTCCTCCATCTCTCATCCCACCTTATTTTCTCTAGGCTAGTGCTTTCTGTCCTCTTCTGCTTCCCCATTACAAACCTGCTCCACAAACACATCCCTCTACAACCAATGATTCCCTGTAGGTATCTGAGCCTATATGATAGCGTTCCCTGGTGTATTTTTCATTTTAAGACTTAAATTTCATTGAAAGTGTAAGGTTGTATTCCTGGTGAAAATGGCCTCCTCAGACCCCTAAAATCTCAAGGTTTTGGCCCATGTGTCTCTGCAGAAGACTGATGCACTGGTTACAGACTCAGTGAGAGCGAAATCACTGTAGGTTTTTCAAGCAAACAGGGATTTAATGTTAAGACATAAAGTTTCCAAGTTGCTGGAGGGAAGGTGTGAAAATAGGGGTGGGAAGAGTGGGGTTATCCAGAGGTCCTGCCCTGAGGCCAGCCCCTACTAACCTATAGGAGCCTGTCCACCTCTGAGTCCACAGAAGCCACCTCGGCTGCCTACTCACTGCAGGAATCAGCCTCTGCAGGAGTTGGCATTAGACTATTGCCACCCAGACTGGAGCCAGAAAAAAAATCCCCTCTGTTTCCTGCTCTCAGACAAGTGCTTATCATAAGCCAAATCTAAATGGGGACTCTGGTGGTAAGGGAGTCTAAGAAATGTAGTTTACAGGTTTCTAGCCCTTATGATGTGGAAGCACAGAAAGGTAAGTGGTGAGTATAGCTGACACTATCTGGCACCAACCCGGTGTTGTATGGGATTTGAAACGAGCACAGTCTGATCCCTATGTGATAAGACAGCCTCAGGTCTAGAAGGCTCATGTCTCCCAAGCTAGACAGATCTTGGGAAGTAATAGCGAAAGTCATTTACCAAGCAGCTTCTGGAATCTGAGGACCCTGAGAAGTGCTTTACACCTCACCCCAACAAGCTGATAGGTTGATTTCGTAATTTCCATTTTATAGATCAAGAAACGGGAGTCAGGGGACAGGTCGCACAGCTACTGAATGAGGGCCCTGGGACTCCACCCCAGGTCTGGGCCACAACTCTCATGTTGAACTCTTAGAGCGTCCATTTCCAGTTCACAGGCTTGCTGGAGATTTGAGGAGATCCTGGATATACATCTCTAGTTTAAGTTTCTTATCCTTATTCCCAGGGGTGTGAACTTCCTCTCTCTCTCCTGACCCATTTTCAATAAGCATCTCTGTGGAGAGCATGTGTGGTCTCCCTCCATGTCTGAAATTCCATGTCACGGTCCTCACAGAGTTGGTGTGGATGACACCCTATAGCCTGGTCCTGGCAGATGGACACTGCTCTGGTCCTAAGAAGGAAGTCAGAAGACTTGGGGTTATTTCTCCTCCTTGCTAATGTTTCATTACAACTTGCATTAGTCTCCAGGCACTGGTTGACTCATAGTTACAGAAACATATTCTCTCACGGTTCTGGAAGCCAGAAGTTGAAATCATGGTGTCAGCATGGCCATCCTCCCTCCAGAGGCTCTAGAGAAATTCTTCCCTGACCCATCCAGCTTTGAGTGGCTTTGTTATGACCACGTTTCTAAAATTACCTCCAACTACACACTGTCTTCTCTTCTAGTGTCTGCTTAATCTCCTTCTGTCTCACTCTTTTAAAGCTAGTGGTGATGGCATTTAGGGCCCATCTGGATAATTCAAGAGGATCTCCTCAGTGTTAGATCCTTAACTCATCAAATCTGCAAAGACCCTTTTCCCTGATAAGGACATATTACAGGTTCCAGGGTTAGGGATGTAGTCACATATTTTTAGGACATCATTCCGCCCACGACAATGTCCTCTCAAAGGAAGGACAGAGCAAAGAAGAGTTTTCTGCTTCCTCTTTTCAGGACCACATCTTTGGCTCTTTCTCTTCATTCTGTAGCATCTTTCTTCTAGAATATTCCAGACAAGTCTATTGGTAAAAAGAAAAAATCAGAAATCTTGAGACACACACAGGTGGTATTTACAAATACAGCTTTGTGGTTTTCGGTAGTTGGGCAAAATGAACAGATTCAGTCAGGCCCTATTTCCCATTCAGGCCAGACAACGCTCCCCTATGCCTCCTTAGCTCCCATTAGCAAAATTTCTTTCCTGGTCCTCACTTCAAAGAAATGACTCAAATTAGCCTTTCTTTTTTCTGGCCCTGCACAAAAACACAAGATAAATTTCTCTAATGAACTTATTTCCTGTTGGTTTCTTTCTTTCTTTCTTCCTTTTTTTTTTTTTTTCTGGGCCTTATTTCACTCAAAAGCTGCTTCACTACTTCTCTCTGGAATTTCTGAATGGCTGCACATTCATCCCTTGCATAGGACTAACAGTCCTACTTTCGGTTTCTGTTCCCAGGGTCTCTACTCCCTCTGGTATCCCAGTCACTGCATTTTACTTCCGGCCATGTTTCCAGGCTGCCATTGATAAAAGCAGGCAACTTTGCATGTTGGATAGCTGAACGACGTTCTCCTGACCCAGGAAGGAAAGGGATGGCTATTCTTGATTCCCAGGCAGGATTTGGAAGAAGGGGTTTCCACCCTCTGCACTTCAGTGGGAAGGTGAGCAGCTCTGGGCTGTTTTCACCTAAGCAGAAGACTGCAGTCAGCAGGTCCTTGGCTGAAGGCGAGTCCAGGAGAAACCAGACTTACAGGTCCTCAGACGAGCTGGCTCACACCTGAAGCAAGTGTTCCTCATATCTCCAGGGGGCCTGGCCACTGATGCTCTGCCCTCCTCTAAACTCAGAAGCGTTTCCATTGGTACAGCACCTCCAAATCTGATTTGATCCTGAAAACAAAGCAGGGAACCAGTGCTCTGGATATCACTACCCACGTCTGACAGTTTAAAAGAGTGTGGTCAGAGGATTTGTCCCACGTTACCAGTCTGTAAGTGACAAAACTGGGATCCCAGCACAGGAAACTTAGTTACAAAAGTCATTTGCTTGCTCCTTCCAGGTTTTTCCTCTTGTTTTCCTTCCCCCCCTTCTTCATTCTTCCTTCTCTTTTCATCTTCTCTATGCTCCCTGATGTAGCTCCTTACTATTTATTGTCCTGTCTATTTTAACTGTTACTGCCATTTCCTACACCTGAGTTCCTGTACTCCCTTCATGACTTATGGTGTGAGCTTGAGAGCATTATGTAGCTTCTGAGCATGAGACTCATCTGAAAACAGGGGAAGAACTAACTTCCATACAGGGCTATGGGAGAGCTTTAATAAAATTATTCTCTGTATATAGTATGTATATAATATTATAAACACCATCTAAGAATGTATAATAATATACCATCTCAATGTACATTATATATGAGAAATAGATATAATTTACTATGTTAATAAAATTAATATACTTAGATAAAATTGTACATATGTATAACACATTAATAGTGTATAGATACATATGTGGTATATATATACACACACATGTACACACACAGAGATATAAAAGGAGAGAGAGTCTCAGGCATTTGGTGGCAGTCAGCAGATATTGCTTTCCTCTGCTTTTTTAATAGTGTGAACACATGGCTAAGACTATACACTTCTGTCTCCTGCTCACCTGTGTCATTCTTATCAAAGAACTGTTGGATTTTATTTATCAGGAGATCCTGACTGCACCTCTGTGACGAGGAGCCATGGCTAAATGAGAAGCGCCGGAGAGATGTGGCCAGAGTGATTCACAGTGCCCTGTCTCCAAGCTCTGCTGGTGAGTGAGACACATGCCCCGACTCCACTTCTATTTCTGTATTGTCATGCCTGGCTGTTGACTGAGCAGAGGCCCTGTGTCCACAGCACAGTGTTTGGCTGCAAGCCCTGGATTTTCCAGGTCACCAGCACAGATTCTCTGACTGAAAAAGAAAATGATACAGGACAATGGTATTTACCCCGGGCAGGACATGAGCAGAATAAACAAGTGTGGCCGCTCTGACCTCATCGCGGGACAGTGTGTGAGTCTGAGCAGGCACCCCAGGGGCATGCCCGTGCAGGTCTCGCCCAGTCCTGCACTACCATCACTTGGTGCTTTTCCTGTGAGGAAGTCACTGTGAGGCCAGCATCCCAGGAAGAGGAGAGCCCAGAGCGCTGTCTTTGTGCTGACCTTGAACTTCACTCTTTGTCAATGAGATACCATTCTTTGCAAAGCCAACAACTTCCTTACTTCTACTCTACAGATCTCTAACTGCCTTCACCTATGGGGGATCAAGTGCACAGAATCTTGGGGTGTATTATTGTTACCTAGTGAAGTTAAGATTTTTCTCCCCCGACCCACATGTCTTGAAGGAACATTGTGGTCAGCGGTTAGAAAGAAATCTCCAGGCAGAGCAGTCACGGATTCCATTCAAGGGAAAAGCCACAGTAAACCTGTCTTATTCTTCCCCCAAACCAGTCATCAATTTCATAAACAGGGCTTCTGGGACTGGGATCTGTCAGAAACAAGGAAGGTACTGGTCTGCTGGGCCAGTACCCCTTGTCTCAGCCTAGCAGTGACGTTAGAGAGAGTCCGCAGCTCCTATTCGAAACTCTGCGGTTGGATGATGTTTCCCTTGGCTGCTGCTCTCGAGACTGGTGCCCAGAGCCAATTTTTGGCAAAGCCAAGAAGTATGATTTTCTCTCCCCTCCAAAATTCCCAGCATCCCTCTGAATCATGTTTTCTCTTTATTTCTTTCCAAAATTTCTTTCTTCCTGTACTTCATCCACAGGCAAGCTCTGAAGGCATCTGGAGCCTATTTTCTCTGTATGTGTGAGTGGTTGGTAATATCTGGAAGAGTGCTTCATAAATTAAAATGTGTGTACCTCTTCTCCGTTGCTACAGTGCAGATTCTGGTTAACAGGTCAGGAGTTTCTGCATTTCTAACAAGTCCCTAGGGGATACAGGACTGACTGGTCTGTGGACCACACTCTGAGTAGTGAGTTGGAAAAGCCTCCAGCCTTTCTTCTCCTGTCACACTCCCAATATCTCCAGCTCTATGGGTTTTCTCCACACCAAACACTTCTGCAGCTCCAGCTAGGTGTCCGACATCTTAATTCAACCTGGAGAACATATTCAGGTGAACAGGTTAAGACCTCAGTCCCCCCGAGACTGTTCCCCTCTTCAAATGCCAATAGCAAGTAGCAGGTCTCAGGTTACACACGACTTCTGTTTGACTTATCTCCAAATCAAGGGTTCTTGTTATTTCCTCCTGATAGGATAGAAATTTCTGGAATGGCTCAGGGAAACAGGAATGGTTAGCTGTTTATTAGATGATGTCATCATAGATGCAGATAGACAGCCTGATGAAAAAGTACTAGGTGAGGTCTGGGGGAACTGCTGTCCTTGTGGCATTGGAGTGCTTCTTCCTTCCAGCACATGTATCCATTTAGCAACCTAGGAACTTTCTGGACCCCATATGGTTAGGATTTTATGGGAGCTTCCTCACAGAGGCAAGTTTAATGATGGATCCCATTTATAGTCCCCCATCCCTTTCTGGAGGATAGGAGTTGGAGATGAAAATTCCAAGCTTCTAATCATGACTTGGTCTTTCTGATGACTGACCCTCATTCAGGAGACAGGAGCCACCCAGGGTCAGCTCAGTAGAACAAAAGATGCTCCCAGGGTTCTTAGCACTTAGAAATTTAGAAGAGTTTCAGGAGCACTGTATCAAGAACCAGGGATATAGAGACCTAGAGACAGAGATGACAGAGATAGATAGATATGCTAGAGTGAGATGATGATGGTTGATAGAGAGACAGACAGACAGATTTCTTATTATTACACAAGTAGCAAAGCCTTATATCAATTGTAAGGAGAGAAAATGAAAATGGCAAAGATCTTGCCTTTCCTGGCTGGTGTAGGGAGTGTGAGTGTGTGCGTGTGTGTGTGTGTGTGCGTGTGTACAAGATACCCATTCTAACTAATGACTAGTTAAATCCTTGTGCCCTCTCTAGTTCACGTGAGACAACTGGTGTGCTTGATGAGAATTTTAAATTAACTGCTTGGGTATCAGTTCTCATTGTTGCATAGTCATGATACACACAATTTTCACTGCTATAAACTTGTTGTCTTTCAAAATCCCCAGATCTCTCATTTCTGGTCTGAATCAATCAGACCTCCATTACATTCCTTATGCAGTTACTGCTCTTCCCGTGTTTGGGCCAGGGGTATAGACAGAGTTGCTCAGAGAGGCCCAGCTGACGTCCAGGCCTCTGCCATGGTGAGTCAGCGCATCTGGAGAAGAAACAATTCGCCTGAAAATCCTGAGAGCCTGGGGACAGAATGCAGCCACCAAGCCAGACCCAGGACCAAAGACTCAGAGCTCTGTACCACAGATGGGTCCTCATCCCAGCTGCCTACTGACTCCGTATTCTGGTTGTTGGAGAGAGAAGGGTGTGAGCAAGTACAAAGGCTATTTTCACGAATGCTTCTCTAAGAGGTTGACTTGTGCTTTGACAGCATGGAAACATAAAAGAGTGGGCCTACAAACCTCAGGTGTCCCCAGGTCCACTGCCCTCACAGGGGACTCACCACAGCTGTGCAGTGCTGGCAGAGGGCGCAGATGGGGCCAGCACAGCCAGAAAAGATGCCTGTGGGATGGAGGAATGCCCTGCATGGAGTCCAGGAGCATCAGGGCAGAGAGACGGACTAGAGTGGAGACAGCACAATGGGTCCATTTGGGGAGCAGCAGATCGATTCATCCGTGAAGCTCCCTGAGATACTCTCTGCAGCCTTCTAAGGATTTTAGGCAAGAGGCAGTGGAAGGGGGCTTTGTCAGAGGCTGAGGCTCTGCTGTAACCAGTATGAAGAAAGGCCTAGGCCTAGTAACCTAATCTATTCAAAACCCCATGTGTTTAGGCCGCATTCTGTGATCTACAAGACTAGAACATAAGACATGACTGGTGTTTGGGACTCTACTCACACATCCTGGTCAGAGCTGCTCTGTTCTTTCTTCTAGAATTTCCCTGTATGGTTTCACTCAAGGAAAGCCTTCCTAGACTGAAATTTCTGAGGAGAGCGCTCTAGAAATTTCCAGTCAGCTCTAGGGCTCTATGGCTCTTTATGTACGAGTCAAGAAGCAGTGGTGGATTTTGAGATGAGGCCTAAGGGTCAGGCCAAAAGAGACTGTAGACAAAGAGGAGCTTCTCGGAGTATGAGTGCTGAGTTCTTTGTATGAGGAAATCCAATTCGCTGCAGACTCCAAAGCTATTCAGCACTATTTGGACAGTGTTCTGGGCAGGGAGAGGATCCTGGGACAGGTGCTGAAATCCCAGGAGAAAATGGAGGTGAGCAAGGCCCCCCCTGATCTCACGGGCTATTTTCAACCAGGAATTTAGAAGCTCTTGCTCACATTCCTAGCTTTGCAGTGATCAAATTCAAGCTCATCACCAGCTGGCCTCAGCAGCTCTGAATGTCCCCAGGGAAGGAGGCCATTTGTAAATTAACCAGAACCCAAATCAGAGACCTCCTTCTACCATGATTGAAATGTTCCGAGTAATGGGATTTTGAATAAATTAGTTATTCATCATGGAAGAGGTATTATGTAGATAAATACCATACCTCATTGCTATTCTAAGCTGTCCACCCAGTCATCTCCTTTAAGGAGAAAAATAGAAGAATTAATGTAGTTTTGAACAGTGATCTGCTTAATGATTTCAAGGTTTTTATCTGGAGAGGATTTCAATAAACTACTTTAAAAGAAGTGGAATGCAAAAAAAAAAAAAAAAAATGTGTGAAGGGCTTGTATAATTGCTGCAAGGTTGGTTCTCTAGGGCTAGAAATCAACGAAAAAGGTGACTGTTATGGAAAGATTTTTAAGTACTTATTCAGGAGAAACTAAATAGAAAATCAATCAGGAAAATAAAAAATTCATAAATCCAATTGCTTCTAATTGGCCCAGAACATAGTACAGAATTCAAAATGTTTGCCTATGAGCAGTTCTGTCTCTTGAAATTATGACTCTTATCACAGGAAAGATCATTTGGGTTGCTTTACTTTTTTTATCAAAGAAAATTCATCAAGGCCAAGGCAATCCTGCAAATACTCAAGCTGAAAAACTCTTCGTGATGGCCACTTATGGAGAAATTCTTACTGATGATTTACTCAAGCTAAGAAGAGCATATTTTCATTTCAAATCTTTAAACATTTATTAAGTCCCTACTATGTACACAGCACTGAGCAAGGCCTTATGGGAGAAAGACAAGTTAATGAGAATTCACAGTTTAGAAGGGGAAAAAGATGAATGTCTAATTAACTTTGGGAAAAGTATAGATGCCATATGAGCTTAACAATAAAGAGATCACTATGAAGTAGAGGAAGTGAGAGGGTCACAGGTGCTTCCTGAAAGGGGAGATTTGCAAAAGTGCCTTAGAGGAGTTAAAAATCTCTATCAAGAGGTAGATATTCCACAGGGAGAAAACATTTCCATTTGAGCAAATATCCATTGAAGTAGGACTTAAGCTTGGAGACCATGGACTAGTTTATAGTAACTTAGAAGTTACAAGGTAAAGTCCTGATTAATGTGGCTTTTATCTTTGATACTGTAATTCTGCTTCTCCAATTCAAACTATGGCGGGCATCCATAATTGATGTGCTGCCTTCTTTTCTCTTGTTAGGGTGAAAACACACACACACACATGCACACACACACACACACACACACACACACACACACACACACACCAAAAAACCCAAAAAAAACAGCAACAAAGAAAACCCTATACAACTTGTGTTACTGACTTAATATTTTGGCCCTCCCAAGAAGTATTTGCTTTTAAAAATTTTTTTAGATCTTTGAAAAATTATGTTTGTGTAAGGTGTAGAAGCCAAGATAGGGAAGTATTTTGTGATTAAACAGTAAGGACATTTGAAAAAGCTTCTAGTGTCCTTTTCTTTATCGTGAGCATTTTGAACATACCAAGGCTGACTCAGTGTTTGTTTTTAGACCAGACATATGGAGCAAAGGACCACATTCTATTTTTAAGGTGTTGTTCTTTCTCTGGTGGAGAGGTTTCAAGCACCTTTGTGAATGAAAATGGTATTTTCAGGACAGGAGATTTGTTCTAAGAAGTTCCTCAGGAGTTTCTTTACTGTTGAGGAAAGGACACATGTTTTAGACAGAGTCCTGGGTTTCAATTCCATGTGTGCCTCCTAGAGCCTTGAGTCTGGGGTAACTGGACAAGATGGCCACCATACACACCGGAAGTGACGGCTGATCATCGCGAGGCCCGGCATGGAGCACAAAATCCTCTCAAATCACAGCAGTAGGTGGCAACTGATTTCTCCTCAAAGCTAAGTCACCCCGAGAACAGACCCGGTATAAGTAAAGGGCCTTGCGAGTCCTTAGAGCAGCTGTGGGTTAGGCCTCCAGCTCAGAACAGGCCCCCTGGCACTCCCCACCCCACGCACCCGCACACCCACCCTCGCTGACCCCACACCCCTTTCTGCCAGTCAGTTTCTCTGAGCAGAACTGGTCACCTTGCAGGTCTCGGAGGAAAATGATTTCTCCCAGGAGGCTCTCTCTCACTCTACAGACCAAGCGGGGTTGATTTTCTTCACATTCTCAGCACAGCTTTGACTGTATTTAATGTTCAGTGTCTCTATTTCTTGCTAGACTGTGAGATTCGTTGAGAAGAGTAAATCAAAATGGTTTACTGCCTGGCCTGTGGTATATAGTCTTAAGTGTTCCTGAGTGAATTACTAAAAAGGTAAAGGTAAGGGAAAGGAGGAATAGAGGAGGGAAGGAGGGAGGAAGGGAGGGAGGAAGGGAGGAAGGAAGGGAGGAAGGGACCCTTTAACATGCATCCATTATAATCAGATAGGCCAACTAGAGGGCTGAAAGATGGTGTGTTTAGACTGATGTGGCAGTTGCTGAGGAAGAATTAGGAGTAGCTCCCATTTATATGCTATGATCTTTCTGAAAGAACAAAAAGTCAGCAAGAGGGCCCACTCATTCTTACATATGTCAGCTTTGCTTTCAGTGCTATTCTTGCTAACGTTTAAATGTCAGCATCATGCCCTGGGGCCTCATGAACTGCACACAGTAAATTCCCATGAACTGACACTTTTTGTTCAACAGAGAACCTCATATCTTTCACCTGCTTTGCAAACTGGACCTCTTAATAAGTATGTTAGATGAATATTTTTGAAGACTTTTTCTAAGAAAATACAATAGAGTATTCCATCAGTAGAAAACATCCTGCTTCTGTTTGAATTGCAAAATGTTTTATGGGGTCTAAGAGTGGAGACTTTGGATTACTCCTTTCATTCTTATCTTGACTTCAGATAGGATTCTGGCAGAGATTAGTGGGGTGAGAGGAAGTGAGCACACAGTGATAGGAACTTAGCTGGTGATGTGGCTCTCAATTCAATGCAAGGAACATCTATTAGGTACCTATTGGCTTGATAGCTCAAAACAATACCAAGTATCAAACACCAAGTTAATAATTTAAATGTTTTATGTAACTATGTGCCAGATGATAAATTATCTGATTTAATCCTATCAACGCTGATGCTTGGCATTATTATGGTTTTATAGTACTGTCATCCCATTTATGCAGATGAAGAACCAAGCACAGAGATGAATGGGAGGGCAGAGATGTAAGGGGGAGACACAGGACAGAGTCCTAGTCACGGAGAAGCTGGATTCCATGGCAATCCCTTAGAGCAAGAACCCAGATACCATCATATCTCTTCTACTTTGGAGTTCTAGAGATTTCCTGTCTGAACTGGAGAGAAGTCTATTCTGCCTTGTAACTGCTGCATCCTACCTTCATGGCCACAGCTGATTGGATCACAAATACAGAGGAAGGGAAACACATTTTAGGTTGAAAAAAGAGATGTCCCTGAGGTAACATTTTTCAGGAACTTAGTCAAAGGTGATGTGAAGAGAAAAGGCAGGGGGAGGAAAGGAGGAGGAGGAGGCAAAAATAATAGTCCAAAACATGTGTTGACCTGCAGTTCAATCGTTTGTCACCCTGTAAATGTGTGCTCAATATTTGTTTAAATGAGACACTGAACTTTGCTTAGGCAAAAGTCAGAAGAGGATGCTGTGCTTCTTTGTTCCGTGGTCTGAATTTATCTCTGACCCCCAAGCATCATACACAAGTCAGCCATGCAGAGACTCTGTGGTAACTGAGATCTTCCTGCTCATATACATCCTACAATATACTCCCTGTGTGTCCCTCTCAACTAATCCCAGCTCTCCTTCTAGCTGTCTATTATCCCTCCAGAATAACCCCTTGAGGGTCTTATCCTCTCCCTACCACTCTTAAAGGTCACCATTCTCTTGTCCCACCTCCAGTAAGTGTCTTAAGCCTTCCCAAAACATGCAGTAATATCAGAGAGGAAATACTTCTTTGGTAACAGTGGTGTTCCATTATATTTTTGTGTCTCTTACCCAAGTGGTGTCATTGGAATTGCTCTAAGCCTGTTTTTAACCTGTCTTGTGACAAGACAAGATGAATTGAAGAGAGCCAGGCTCACTATTACTTGGGGCATTGACTTAAGGGCATTAGGAATCATTGGAAGGTTTTTAATGGGACTGATGTGACTTGTGTCACCCTGGAGGCAGTAAACAGAATTCTGCATAGGTCACCATAGGTGGGTCTGGAGAAATGAGCATGGAGAGGGACAGAGGGGATAATATTAGTGTCACCCAATTGCCAGACTGCCCAAGTCCCCAACTCTGTTTCTTTTTCTTTTTCAAGTAGAAATCATCAGTGTCATTGTGGTCATCCTCATTATCATAATTTGCAGGGCTCAGAACAAAATAAAATGCAGGGTCTTTCATTTAAAAATTATTAAGAATTTCAAGACAACAGCAGCCAGAATACAGGTCATGTACACAGAATGCCAGCCATGCTAGCAGGCTAATATACCTTCTAAGTCCTAGTATTTTTTGATTATGGTAACTCAGCTTCTCCTTCTCCTTATTGACTCTACACTGCTTTTTGTGCTCTGTAGTTTGTTTACTGTCTTCTTTGTGTATGTCATTTGGTCACTGTACTTCTAGGAATTGATGATTTTTTTCCTAAATGTCTCACTATCAAACCACATATAAGAGAGCATCTGATAGGCTGAAGTAGATATAGCTTCAAGAGATAGATTTCATGGGAAGAGCCCCAGCAAAAAGAATCTCAAGCTCATGGGCTGACCTAGAGTCATTTGCTCATTCCTGGCCAGGTGGGCAGGGTCCTGTGGACAGCAGTAGTCCTGGATAGCACAGATACAAGCAGAAAATAGACCCTCTCCAAAAATAATGTTGGGTGGAGTCTTTGTCCAGACTCTTGAACTATAAAGAATAGGAAGAAACAGGATTTATGATCACAGGATTTATTAACTTCTTGGAGACAAAGGACATGAAAACTCAAGTATGGTGTGAGTCACCTTGAAGGACTGTAAGAAGTTTGTAGCTGGGGAGTCACATTTTCCACAATGCATGCCTAGCCCCACCACTGGAATGTCGCGTGTCTTTGGGTATATGCTTTTGCATCTCAGTGGCTCCAAGTTCTCCTTTGTAGAATTGGGACAGTAAGAACACAGTCCTGATTCCAGAGTGTTTTGTGAGATATGAGATCATCTATTCCTGGTACAGTAAATAATTTGACCTAGTGTTTTAAACCATAATCGTCTCTTGCTTTATTCCTGAATTTCTCTTCCCAAATTTGGGCAGGCAAATCTGATCCCTCGTTTCCAGAAGGTCCAGGCTCCTTCCTGTTTCTGTAATTTTGCTCAAAGTACTTCTACCATCTAGTATGTTGCCTTTTCTCCCCTTGTCCCCTCTGTAAGCCTGATCCATCTTCACAGTCAAGCCTAGTCCCAAGGTCTTCAGGAAACTTTCTTTGATTATTTCAACATGTATGAAGAGACTCACAGAATAGAACTGAGAATAGATCTGAGGACTCAGATCTCAGATTTCAACCCCTCTTGACAGTTCAGGAAATTGCCCAGTCACTGCCTCTCTCCCTCCTGTTCCTGTCTTAACAGCTACCATCTTAGCCTCCAGATCTCAGTTCAGATGACTTCCCTGGCCTTTTCCCTCCAAGATTAGATCAGTGGTACCAGGCACCTTTCTCATCATGATCTGTTCTTTCACTTGGGAGTTTTCATCAAAAAGCAATTTAGGAATGACTACTGTATTAGTTATTTAGTGCTCATCTCTGTCACTCCCTGAAATAAACATTTTATGAATAATTTTAATTTTTTTACAAAAACAAAACATGAAGAACCAATACTTAAAAATTTTAAAGATGAAATAATAAATAAGACTCCTCTTCCACATGGCCTCACCCCAGCAACCTTTCCCTTCGACAACCTCAGCCTTGTCAAAATCCAAAGCTTTAATTTTATTTTTCAGTTCATGTGTGTTGTTTCTCCATATTACAAATACAGGTGAAATCATTCAAAGTTTGTCTTTCTCCTTCTGATTAATCTCATTCAACAAAATACCCTAGCGTTCTCTCCATGCTGTCATGAATGACAATCACACTTTTTCTGACTAAGTAGTATTCCATTGTATATATGTATCTGTGTATGTCTGTCTGTCTGTATACATGTATGTACACACACATATATGTATACATACATATGATGGGAACCAAGGAGAAATCCTCTATCCCTCTGACGTTCTTCACAGTCTGGACAAACAAATTAATATGGGACACGATTCATAAGATAAAAGTCCAAATTTAATGACATACATATGGAGAATTTAGATGGTGGTAAACTCTGAGGTAACTGGGGCATCCTAAAAACTTATATCCTGAGCTGAGGCCTGAGAAATGGGGCATGGGGGTGTCAGGAAGAGTGGAGAGGTCTTCAAAGATGATGATTCATCTTTACACTGAAAGTAATAATAGATTTAACTTCCCTTGTCATGTTTTTTTAGGGGATTAAGGAGCAATGACCACTTCTGGCTTAGGGCATGGGTGCAGGCTGAGGAACTGGTGATGGCTTTTTGATTAAAGGAAGGGCATTAGAGTTAGGGGAAGACAAGAGCCTTTCCAGGGTTGTCCTCCATTGTCTTGGGATCAAAAAATCTTCATGAGGAGACGTCTCTAGGAGATCATTTCCGTGGGACTTGTGGTGATCTGCTTTAGCTATGTGTGTGTGTACACACGTGCGTGCATGCATATATGTCTATATGAAATCTTCCTAATCCATCCAGACAACTTAGGTTATTTCCCTATCATGGCTATTGAAAGTTTCTGTTTAAAAAAAATTTTTTTTGAATAAAATATTTGCTGAGTACCTACAGGTGCTGGATAGTGTGCTAATTGTTGGGGATTCAGTGGCAAACCAGACAGATGGGCCCTTGACCTCCTGGGTTTTACACAGAAGAAACCAAATCGAGAAGTGAGAGTGGGCTTATAGATTTTGGGGGAGCTCTTCAGGACCGGATGTAGCTAAAGAAAATGCCCAATACTGGAAGATTTACCCACTAAACTGAAGCAAAGTAGTGAACTGATATTTGCAATCAAATAGAAGCTACTAGAAATATCTCAAGTGCCCTAGGTAGCAAAACAAAGAAAATTGTTTTGAAAAAGAAACACTGCCTTCTTTAAATCCGTTTATCCTTCAAAGGCTGAGTCAACATTTACTCCAGACTTTGCTGTCTAAATCACTCTAATGCAGTTGTGCTCATCTGTTTCTCAAGAACAATGTAGTTTCTTGCAATAAAAGCTGCATGAGTCCCCCGGCCCGTGGAGCAGACACCGTCCTTTGTCCTTTGTAAACTAATCTGAGCGCCAAGAAAGCCGGTCATTTGAAGGTCAACAGTCTTCTTGGTCTTTTATTTAGATAAACCTAATACTTATGAAATTCCACTAAATTATAAGCATCCAATCCATTTAAGGCAAGACTAGCAATTTTCTGGGCTTCAAATTGTCTACTTGTGGAAACTACCTTCTGTTGGTCTCTTGAAAAATGCTCTCCTCCTAGATCACAGTGTTCTGTGAAGGCTGCTTGGTTGCAGTTGCCTAATGGACATTTCTGCTGACTCTCTTGTGGTCAACTCAATAGCAGCAAATCCCAAATTCAATCACGATCTGGTTAATCATTTTAAATTCTTAACAGTGGTTAATGACACCTCTGAGCTGTAAATCTGAGATGCGTTCTCGTCTTCAAATACAAGTTCCTTAATGATGAATCGAATGTAGTATCTACAGATGTTGATTTATAAAGCTGTACGCTTAAAAGCTATATAATGTGACAAATCATTGTTAATTCAATTAAAAATTTAAATAAAATTAGAAAGTTGAGATCTAGGGGTAAAAAGAACTTTACTATCAGAAGGGACTTAGGACTACTGAGACAGAAAAAAAATGATAATAAAGAGAATCTTAGGGGGAAAAAAAGCATAAATTCCTGGAGTTTTTACTGAATTGTCTCGAATTTTCCTCCCAGTCTTCTCCCCACTTCCCCCACCCCTGCCCCGTAATTCTTCCCCCTCTTCTGACTCAGGTTTTCATGTCTTCATCACACCTGCCCTGGGCGTGGACTGTGGCCACCTCATTTTTCTCAAGCCCTCACTCCTGTTCTTCTGAATCCTATACTCATTCCACCATAGATGCCCCTGCAATGCCCATCCTGTCAATTCCTTGTTGAAACACCGTCAGGGGTTCCCATTATCACCAGCAGTGATTTGGTCAAGGGGATGGGGCTCTTTTGGAAGCTTAAGTGGGATGTGAAAATTCTCCTTTGTGCTAGCATGCCCATACTCACGCCAAGATATTAAGCAGCCCTGGACACGGGCTACCAAATGCCAATAAAAACCTCCCAAACCCAGTGACAAACACACGTTCTCAGACATGCCCACTTAGCACCCCAGTGGACAATCCCTTCTATGAGAAAAGTTATTCTTCTTACTAAGGACTACCACGCCCTGCAGGACTTGACCGTGACCCAGAACCCTGGCCTTCTGAACCCCCAATGCACACTCTGTTAACAGTTACTCTGCTACCCGACCACGTCCCCATCAGCCTCCTCACCCAGTTAACTTCATTATTCACTCTCACATGGGGTTCAGAGGGAAAGAGTCCCCATTTCTATGAGATTCTTCACAGGCTGGATGAATGACCAAACTAACATTAGGCACAATTAGTAAGAGAAAAGCTCAGATATAATAATAACATACATATGGAGAATCCACATGGCAGTAAATTCTGAGATGTTGGGACAGACTAATGATTTATATCTTGTGCTGAGGCCTGGAAAGGGAGTTTGGGGTCTCAGGGGAGAGATGAGGGGGGGTCTCCATGTGGCAAGGAGGAATGACACATCCTGACTCTTACTCTAAAAGTGAAAGTACAGTTAAATAATTCTTCTTTCTATCTCTTCTAGAGAATTAGGATGAGAGATCACGTCTGGCTTAGGAGAAGGGTGGATACCCAGGGAAGCAGATGGCTCCTTTGATGAAGGGAAGGGCTACAGGGTTAGAAAAATAGGGGCTTCTCCTTTTCCTCTGCGGCTGCCCTCCACTGTCCTTGGCTCTTCATGTCAGAGTGGGACAGGTGCAGGAGAACAAATCAGAGAAACTCAGCGTATCAAGTTTTGGTCCCAACAATTTCTCCTCTGTGACTTATGGAAGTCGTGCACATTCTTAGCTAGACCAGTGGCTGTGGAGAGAGAAGAATGGGGTTAGTACTTTAGTGATAAAAATTCAGAGAGTGAGAAGGGAGAGAGAGAGAATATTAAGAGGAAAATGAAAAAGAGCTGAGCAAATGAAGGCACATGTCACCACATCCCTTTCAACCAGTCTCCCACTTCTTGGACTGAAAAAATGGATGAGCTGGTGAGACAGTTTGTCCAACTTGTGCAAAAGGAGGATTTTTCTCCAATGACCAGCACTAACTGCTTTTGCTGAGCAGTCAGGGTCCAGAGGACATCCAGAGATCCTAAGGCACCGCAAGGTTAGCCTGTCATCTCTTGATTGTCAAGTTCAGAGTGGCATTGGCCTCCTGTTCTAACACCATGGAGAGACTTAGAGTTGCTTTCTGCAATACATAGTCTCCAAAATTTGGAACTAGGATCTTTGATAGCTTTATCTTTTGATAAAGAACTTGAAGTTGTGATGTACAAGCAGATTCTCCACAATTTCTCAACCGTCACACCAATGTGGCACAATTTTGTGAACAAAGGAACCCAAGTTTGGCTGACATTTGGGGTGAAATATCTGATGATAGAGGGAGTGAGTTATCCAAGTCTACATCTTCCTGACAACTTGAGGTAAAGTCCTTTATAGACTCTGTTGCCATGTAGACTAGAGACACCCACATAATTTATGGACAGGATCAGATTGGTGTCTGTGATTCTCCGCATCTGTAATGTTCCAGGGTCTTCGGAAAAGTTAGTGTCTAGACATCTCCATTGTCCATATGTTCCTGAGCAAATCAGATTTCCAGAACTGAAATCTGGAATCTCAGTTTGTAGCTGAGTTCTAACAGTTATAGAATTTATCTTGCTGCTTAGCCAGGAAAGTTCAGGTTTCTGATTTACATCTACAGTCTGTGGTATGAGGCCATCTTAACAAAGACACAGCTGAGATCTTCCACGTTGTACTGGGTCAGTTTGCAACAAGACATCTGAGGACTTGACAGACCCCTGCTAGAGTTACTTCATAAGTCTTGGGTAAGTTTGAAGATGCCACTTCCAAAATTTGACCACAGCATTTGATGGAAACACAGTTCTAGAAAAACTCTAGGGGCAAGTCTACTTTCTACGCACAAGGCAACATTTTCATCTATTCCTTGTACCTGGAAATAATCCTTGGGTTTCTACAGAGATCTGGGACACAAGTGGCTTCCAGAAGCAGAGCCACATTTTCTAGCTGTGTAGTCATGCCTTGCTGTCCAAACAGCTTCCAGTGTTTGTTCACTAAGTACTCATATCAGCAGGAATCAAAAAGAGTTCACATTTCCTTCACACTCTTTGTTGACATACCCCCAAATCCAACTCGTTCATTGATGTGACTGTGGTTTGGTAAACTAGCAAAGATGTTTGGTTTGTGCCTGACCTGCTAAAAAAGAGAGGGCTAGTAAGATGGGTTGAAAAGATTCTGATGCGGGGACAGCATAGCTTAAACTCTCTAGGACAGTATGCAGATGTATGAGTAGAAAACTAAGAGGCAAAATCTGAGACTTCCAAGTCTTTTTTGGGTAAAAGCAAGGACCTCACCTTTGCAGCTTGAGTCTAGGCCACACCCCTAGATACTCCCACTGCTTTTTATGCCAGCTAACCTGGACACACCCACGAAGAGAGAAGCCCCTAACCCTCATATATATTCAGGAATCCATCTTGCCTGAGTGAGAGGCAGGAGGCACAGGTCATAGACACATGTGGCATTCCCTTGATATAACTTTCTCACCCATACGGAGCTTAAACTCATTGTTTCTGCTTTTAATAACTGCTGTGTGTTCCTGACCAAACGGCTCTCTCTCAACAAATTATTTCTAGACCGACCCAGTGTCTCATCTATGTGTCTCGCTCACCCTCCCCTGCATCAGATTCCGTGGTGAAAAAGAGGCAAGATACCGAGAGCAGCAGCTTCCCGCCAACTTTGTAATAAGTACACAATATCGACTTAGAAAGAAAAAGGCATTCCTATCCCTCCATTTTTTTGAAACAGGGAGTTCTAAAAAGGGAGAGGAATGGTAGATGAGACTCAGGTGAGGTATCTTGGGAAAGCTGCCTCCCTCATGTCTTCAGCAACTTCTGGAGCCTGAGAATTAGCCATGGAAATTCTTACTTTAAGTTTCCCTGTAGGGGCAGACTGTCCAAGTTAATTCTACATCAAGCAATAATAAGAATCATTTCCAACAAAACAAAGAGAAATAATGCTTAATCATGGAGGTTCAATCCAGGAATTCAGTCTGTGCTGAGGGCAGCCAGTCAGATTTTCAGGGCCAGAGATATCTTAGGAGCTAAGAGTCCCCATATTTTTCTTGGAAAAAACTCTTTTCACTCAGATTTTGATTTTTAGGTTGGTATGGGAAGTTGCTTAAATCATCCATTTAGCCAAAGGCATATAGTTCTGATAGGACTCACTTCCTGCCTGATAAAAATAACTTAGCTTTGAGATAAATTCTTTCTAGGTAAATCTTTTAAACAATTTACAATCTGTTATCAACAGCCATAATTTAAGAATCTATCTTCCCTTTGAGAAGATGAAAAAAATTAAAGTTTGATTTCACGTAAATATATTGCATGGCTTAATTTTAAATTTATTTGTTTTCCAAGTTAACCACACCTTGGAATCCCCTTAAAATTCATCCATAATACACATCTTAACTTCTTTGCATTCAGATTTATTTTCCTTATTTTCATTAACTTTATTTCTTACATGAATTACATTTAAAACTTTAAATGTAAGCAATTATAAACAAAAACAGAAAACCACATTTTTTTCAGAGGATTCACAAATGATATATTTCCTTATAAGACAATGTCTTAAGGTAGCCCAAGACAAGTGCTTACAAACCCAAACTCTAGTTTTTCTGCCAGAAGTTAAGTTCAGGAATTACTATCTCAGCAGCATATTTTGAAACTTTTAGTTATTTCTAATTATTTATGACTTGGTAAAGTTCTTTACAGTTTCAAGTTACTAAGCATATTTTAGTGATTTGTAAAGTCTATTGCTAGAGATTTCTTCAGCAAGTTTCCTGACCAGAAAGGTCGAGGATAACATTTCTGGGGTGACACCAGATTTGGGGATGAAGGGCTTAGTGAAAAAATACAGTTTAATCTTTGTCTTGTTATTACTTCTTAAAATTTCATGAAACCAAATCAGTTATTTTTCTTGTTAGATATTCAACAAATTTCCATTCTTTAGTTCAGTAAAGTTTTAGGGTAATTTTAACCCATGTGTATAATGAAAACTGCTCAAGCAACATCAAAGGGAAGCAACAGAACCAAAATGGAGTCAAATTATGCTAAACCTTCACTGGGATTTAATATCCAAATCAGTTTGGAATAATTATGAAATAAAACTTCACTCAGAATTTTGAAGTCCCATTTTGTATCAGATTATGTTTTTCTTGCTGAAAGATGTGTGCCCTGTAGATTCAATTAAGTGTTCTAAAAACTGCCTGGGTAAATTAAACCAAATCATTTAATCTAGCTTTTATTTACCTAAAATTTCCTTCATCCTTTGAACTTAAACATTCATATTAATTTGTTATATTCTGAAACTAGTAATTTATGAAGACTTCTATGGTTCAATGACATATGAACCAATTCTAGCATTGAAATGTACTATTTTTAACACATACAAGCAGGTACAAATACACAAACACATTCCTTAATTTTCGTTTAAAATGATAGCCACATGCCAGGTGAAAAAAGACTCACTCATTATGAAAGAAATAACAATTAGAAATAAATATGGCAAAATAATCCCTCATAGTTGCTTAGAATATAAACCAGCTGCCTTTCCCTATTTTTTTCTTCCTTCAGTTCCTTATCTTACCCAAGTAAGATAAGGCTCAAGAGACCCAGATGCCTACTAAACTTCTAACTCAGATTTTTCCCTTTAAGGAAAATTCTAGAAAATATTCTGTCATTCTCTGAATTAATTCTCTAATTTGGCCAAAAGCATTTTTGGAGCAAGAAGAAAGAGTTCAATAAATTCCCTTGAGGACTAGCAATAGATTTCCCGCTTCAGAGTCCATTCACATTTATATTTAACCATAGTCTAATGCCAAACCAAGTTCTGAGATGAAGAAAAGAAAAGGCCTCATCTAACCCTATGGCTTTCTTTCTTGTGAAGAACAAATTTCCAAAGATGGATAGGAGATGGTAGGGCAGAGGGAGGAAAAGAAAAGGAGGTTTATTATCCTTCAAAGTGTCTATTGACCCTCAAAGTATAGTCTAGGGAAGACACCACTTAGCATTCTGAGATCTCCTGGAGGACTTTGAAATAGCACTATAGCACCAGAATAAGTGTCTCACTCAATACCTTTTCTCTACATCTCTGTTTTTGTTCACTTAAATCTGAACGTTTGAATCTCAAATTGCCTTATGACCATTGTAACTGTGTATTATCTTCAGTGCTATCGGCCCAGCACAACAGGTATTTCTAAAGCCAGGACATACTCTTCGATACCTTCAGGCTAACCAACATACTTTCTTTACATTTTCTTTCCAGCTTATTTTTGATACAAGTGTCAGTAAGTCAAATTTAAATCGAGAGCTCTCTACAGTCTTTCTTTCAATTCAGAAGTTCATTCTACAGCCACTCAACCAAACTAGTAAGCATTTTAACTTAACCATAGATCCAAAAACTGACCCCCCAGTAACGAACAATACACATAAACATGCCCATGGCCAGATCTCACTTCCCTAACAAGATTTAGAGAGAAAAGTCCTCCAATGAGGATTGAAAACAAGGTCTCAAAAGGGATACCAGGAAATTGAAACTTCTTCGGAATGAGAGTCTGCCAAAGACAAACACACAGAGGAAGAAACACAGATCCACCAAAGGTATTCTGTTTTTTAACCACAGAATTACTCAAGATCAAGGACAATGTCCTTAAACCAAAATGAGTTTCACACACCCAAGAAGCTAGCTTCCCCCAGTTTTCTCTTACTAATCAATTTAGAGAGAAAAATATTTCTTACCATTTTGTTTCCTTTGGCTGTCTATAGAGGGAATGAGATCAGGAGTTCTGGTATAATCAGCTTTACCGTTTTTTTGCTGACTTTTTTAGAAGTCCTAGTTCTCAAACCCTTGCCGTCATCCTGGGAAACAAGCAGCTTCCAATCTTTTGAGGTATTTCCTCGTGGTTTGCCCCTATTATGGGGGTCAAAGAAAAAAAATCCCTCCCCCCATTTCTTTGAAGTTCTCCATAGGCTGTACAAATGAACAAATCAACCTTAGTCACCATTAGTAAGAAAAAAAGTCTAAATTTAATAATAACGTACATATGGAGAAAAGATCTTGTCTAAATGCTTGGGGAGATCCTTCCTTGCCCTCATTCAGTCTCTGGTAGCTCCAGGTGTTCCTTGGATTATACCTCTTGTCTCTTCTGCTCTTCTGTTCCTTATAAGGACACTTGCCATTAGATTTAAGGTTTATCCAAATAGTCTAAGATGATCCAAGATTTAACTACATCTGCAAAGATTATTTTTTTCCAAATCGGGTCATAATCATAGGTTATAGGGTTTGGGAGGTGGATATACCTTTTGGGAGGACCTGTGATAGCCCTCTACACTGTCCAACTATAGGGAGATGCTTAATAAAGAGCCTCGAGCCATCAGCTCCTATTGAGTCATGGGAGATGAAGTAAACTGATGCTTGAAAATTGAGTTGGGTCACTGGGAATTAGGCCACCTTGTCATCGGGCAATGACTGGAAAGATCCACAGCCAAATTTTTTCTTTTTAACTTTCATTTCTTTATATTTGCCATGACTCGTTTTCTCTGAGTTTCTTTCGGTTGTCGAGTCATTTTAGCTTCATACTGAGTGAGATGTTGAGGTTGCTAAACAGCAGAAATCAACTAGATTTTTTGGTCTTTCTGGAGCCAAGCTTCCGGATAGGGAAGTCAGGAAGCAGCAAGCATACAGGGGATGAATAGTACCATGATGAGTGGTAAAAAAAAAAAGTGACAGCTTCAGAGAGGAAGCGAGGGGAGCTGTGTCAGCCTCAATTTCCTCAGCTACAAGGAAAGGCTGCATTCTGAGAGCTAAGTTCTTTCAACACTAGGTTCTGCTCTGCGAGGCTCCTTAAGGAGGGACATAATCAGGGAAAGCTGTATGAAAGACTTGGGACTTAACGGTAGGCCAGGACAGTCCGGATGGGCATTTACAAGGTAGAGAGAAGGGAAGAGTCCAGCTTGAATGAAAGAATGGAGGCAAGAATGACCTGGGCATTTAAGGAAGAGAGACAGAGAAATGTCTTGGGAAGAATAGAAGCATATCAAGAAATCAGCCATGAAAGAGCAGGAGCAGGAGGGATACAACAGGGTTAGATGTACAGGGCCTCAAAGGCCAGTTTACTGACAATGTGGAGTCCTGGGGCCATTGACACAATTGCAGAAAAGGAGTTGAGGTTATGAAACTGATGTGTTTTAAAGAAAAATATTCAAGACACAGTAGAGGTAAGAAAAGATGAGAGACAGGAAATTGGACGCCAACTCAAGATGTCATTACTCTTGCCAAATACAGGACGCAGTGGGACTTGGAATTCAAGCAGCAGTGACACCAGAAACTCATGTGAGATGCTGGTTTATTAATTGGCATGAACTTTCAGGAAAGAGGAATCTTAAATAACTCCAAAGTTAAGATCCTGGAAAACACCCAGAAAGAGGAACTCTTAGGAGTTGACATTAAACCTGCCTTGGGACTTGGTGAGTTGGGGGAATGTCAGGTCATTCAAATGGAAATGCCCAGCTGTTTGTTAAAGATACCTCATTGCTGCCCTGTCACCACTATGGAGCCCATGTCTGTCACAGTCTGTCCTAATGGGCTGTCTCTCCATTGCTCCTGGGAGGACGGCCACCGGTTAACACCACAGAAGCATTCCCTAATTTTGTATGTGAACTTTCCCTTCATTTAAAATATCTGCTCCTGAATCTTGGGGCGTGTTAGCGTCCATTTTTCATTTTCTAATGGTTGGAGAAGAGACACAGAGGGTAAGGTCTGGAGAGCATCCATTTGTTCAATAGATATTTACTGAGCACCTACTTTGTACTGGCGGCAGACATTGGGCATTGAAAAGTGAGTCAGATAAAGGCAGTCCCGTTCATGGTAGGGAAGAGTGCTGTCCAAGGAGGGCAAGATGAGTGCAAGAAAGGAAAGTGAAAAGTTCTTCGAACCTCAAGCAGGAGGTTCAAAGAGCCCTGAGGGCTGATGGGAGGCTTTCCAAGCAAGTAGCTGGCTGCGGGGTTACACAGCTCCAGTGGGGCGCCTTTCACCCTGGCCTCTGGGAGAGTGCACTCCCTGGAGCTGTGCAAAGGAATTGGAGTGGGGTGGAGGTGGGAAGCCGGGGAGCAGAGCTGGAGAAGGACTCCTGCCAACTGAACCCTTAAGGCATTTGATAAAGAGAAACCAGCATAGCTGTTGGCTCTTCATGAGACATGAGAGTTTCTGTCACATAGACCAGAGATTGACACCTTTGAGATGCTGAGTCACGCTAACTAAACTCCCAAGGCATTTATATATGCAAGCCGGATGCCAGTTCATTAATTTTCCATGAGACACAGTGTCGGTCTGTCAGGCAGACCAGAGATTGACAATCCATCTCCTCCCTGAGTGGGGCTCCCTGGGAAACCTAATTATCCCAGGATTTCATGGTGAGCCTGGAATCAGAGGAAAGAGCCCTTAGTTACAGGACCTGAGGATTTAAGGACTCAGGCTCTGTCTCATCACTTGTCGGGGGACAAGCTCAGTGGGTTTGTCAGAGGAAAGGGCAAGGCGGGGGCTGGGTTCACCCTGACCTCTGCGCATGTCTCAGATGCTTTCTCTACACCCGCAGTGCAAACTCTAGCTGGGAGGAACCCATTTACTGGACAACTTACAAAACTAGCCTTTGTGCTGCCTGTTTGCATTTAGCTCTAAGGACATTCCCTTCTCTGCTCCCTGGTTTCGTTTTCCTGCTTTCCTCAGTCCTTCCCACATTTACAAGCTGATTTCAGTATCTTGAGTCGTTATCATCACAGTTACACGTATGTCTGTAGGGGCAGCTGAATGCAAATCAACCTTCAGCCAGATAAAAAGCAGGGTAGCTTGGGGGTATAATCCGAGTCATCTTCCCAAGATTAGAACTCAGGCGTGCCCTGTGGAGTAATGGTTAGGTCCACAGCCTCTGGCAGAGCACAGTCCATGTACATCCTAAGGACCGGAGTTTGCTTCCCAGGTCCGGCTGCTGGGGTGGGAGTGGGGTGGGGGGAACACAACCAAGATGGATGTACAACTACAATAAAAATAAATGTAAAGTGCTTCTTCCTCTCTTCCTGCCTGCTTACCTGTTCACTTTCATTTCTGCCTGCATCTTTCCTTAAAAAAAAAAAAAAAAGACTAGCACTCGTACCTCCTGACTTTTGCTCCATGCTGGTGCCTCTGCAGGCGTGGGGAAAAGCCACCTTTTACTGGGTGGCAGCCAGACGCCCAGGCACAGACCCAACCAGACTAGCTCCTTCTCAGTCTGGAAGGCAGGGTAGTCGCTCCCCAGAGGTGCCCAGAACCTGTGGAGGTGGACTTTTCACAGCCTAGGGACCGACATACGGGGAAGATCTTGAGGTGGGGAGATGATGGCGAGTTATCTAAACCCAGGGTCATCACAAGAGTCCTTATAAGGAACAAGAGAGGCAGGGAATTGAGAGAAAGAGATGGAATGCAAAAAGTAAGTGGTCAGAGAGAGGGACTGGAAATGCCGCCTGCTGGCTCTGAGGATGGAGGAAGGAGCAGCAAGCCAAGGATAGTGGCCGCCTCTCAAAGCCGGAAAAGGCTTGGAAGCAGATGGTCTCCTTCAGAAAAGAACCCCAGCCTGGCTGACTTCTTGATGGCACCACTTCTGATGCAGAACTGCAAGAGAATACATGTGTGTCACTTGACATGACTCTGTGGTGACGTGTTAAGAGTGGCAATGAGAAAGGGACGCACTCAGCTTCTCCTGTCACCTGGTCCCACCTGGCACTGCCCACCTTGCTCTGCAGAGCCCATCCCTCAGCACAGCCGAGAGCCTACTGGGGGTCAAAGTCCCCCTTGTTTGAGCAGGGTGAGCGACCAGCTTCTTGCAAAAGCTTTGCATTGCAACCTCCCACTCACTGCTGCCTATACGTGCGTGGTGATTCTGTGCCCTGGGCCAAAAATACAGTCGCCCTGCCACTACCTGTGCTGACATGGCCCTCCTAGGGTGCCGATGACGATGCGGGCTTCCTTTGAAATTAGCTGTTGAGATCATTTTTACCGGGGCCTCCAGCGAGATGAGGAGTAGGTCCAAGATTCTCATCGTGATGCAGGTTTCATATCAGAAATGCACAATCAACCGAACTGGAACAGGAAATAATTAATCAGGACATTACAGAGCAGTTAAGTATAATTAATTCATACAAAAGAATGTGAGTGCGCAGTTTTAGATGCCAGAGTGATTTTATTTCCCTGCAAATTTAGTTCAAGATAAACAAACATCAGAATCATCTTTTCATGACTCATGGGTTATTTCGTCCTTTCTAGTAACCAAAAATTTGATTAAACTCATACACCAGCACCTCTACATGACCATATTCTGGAGAAAGAGCTTCCTGCTGTTAATGAATGGGAAGTGAACTCTTGACATAGAAATCACACTGTGTGTGTGTGTGTGTGAGGAGGTGGTGTTGAATAAAAGCTGATGGGAAATTTGATGTCTGCCCAAATATCTTAACATCTAAGCACCATGCATTAAAAAATCATGTTGTGAAAACACCATCTAAGAAAGTGACTTAATCTCCAGGGTAAATGTATTGATACTGTGTGGGTTTTCCTTTCCTCTTATCTTTTCTTTCTCTCTCTTTTTTGCTCTGGAGCTGGAAGTCTTTGCAAGGAAAGAGGTGAAAGATGGAAGGCAATATGAGTTGGCTGCAACAATTGGCTATTGCTCTCCTACCCAGCTCTCTGTCACAGCCGGGGCATTCACCAAGCCAGAGAGACAAGCCCTGTAAGCAAGGCTTTATGTAGAGGTGGGAAAATTCATCATGAGGGAGTGTTGGAGGGAATATTTTCTTCTTTTTGTAGCTCCAGAGAGCACAGTGTGCCCTGTTGAGCTAGAAAAATAGAATTGGGTTCCTGTGATGGATGATCCTTGTTTAGAAGCACAGCTCTATCACAGAGAAGAGAGGAGAGGCCAGGAGAGGTGAGGCTGCCGGGCGGCTATCAGGGGTGGGTGGGCTTCTCTCCCCATGAGGGACTCACTCCCCAGATTAACCTGACCACAAATGCAACCAAAGAGCTATCACATCACCTACGGTTGACAGAGCAACGTCCGATGTGACAAGTACAAACGTGCTCCCTTGGCTGAGCTAGCTCACAGTACAATGCGACTCCAGTTCTCAACAGTATTAATTCTGACACTGACTTCAGTTTAGCTCCCAAGAACTTTCCTGATGCTCTTGGTCTACACACATATACATACATACATTTACATACATCTATACATCTATACATGCATATATGTACTGTGTTTGTGTTTAAAGGAAAGCTACAGGCAGGAATGAAGGCGACTACAGGTAGGTAGGAATTGGAGGAAGAAGTAACTCTATATGAATGTGAGATATTAGCTCCACGGCTGCTAGCTGCCGTTTTCCAGGTATTTAATACAAAACTAGTTCCTGAAACTTTGACCTTTTTTCCCCATCCTCCCAAGGTACAAGCATTCTTGCTTAATCTTTTGAAGGGCAAAGGCTCTGAGGTATGTCTCTAGGATATTGATAGTAAGACTCTTGCATACATTTTTTTTTCTGAGTTGATGAAAGTAAATGATAAAATGCACATACCAGAAAGGATTTAAAAAAAACAACACCTAATTTTGTGAATCTTGCCTTGACTGAAGCCCCATCATCAGCTCCAGTATTAGGACTCCTGTGTGTAAGTTACCCTAATAAATTACTGTTAGATCTCATAGATGTACCTGTCTTCAGACTCAAAATACTTTCTCGGTTTGAGGGAAATTACTCATTCCCACAACTGAGTAGTATGTGTATATTTAGACACCTATATCATAGCATACATATATTAGCTATATATGCATATATTAGACTATGATGAAAATGTATGAAATGGTGGCCCCAAAAGGTTGAAAGTCTCTGCTGCGTGTCCTGGGCATTCTAATGCTTATTTCACCCACAGAAATATAGGGTGAAGCGCAATAAAGCGGTTCTACGCTGGGAAGAGAAGTGGACAGAGTGAAAAAGAACAGTCTGAGATGCACTTACAGCAGTTACTCTGGTCCCTACAGCTAACTTGGACCTGGGTGAGGTCTCCAGGAGGTCTGCTCATACCCTAGGTTCCTTCCCTACGTGCCTGTGGGATCCTGACTTTCCTTATTACAACACGTGTAGACAGTCCCAGTTTCCATATGGTAACTGGAAGATAAAAACATTGATTAACCTGGGGAGAGGAGCAGATGCTTATAACCGATACAGAGTTAGATTGTGGGGACAGAGGGAAAGACCTACTACTTAGGTGTCACAGACCCTTTGTTGTGCTAACAACCAGTGCTGTGCTGGTGATGGTCCAGGACATGATGGAACCCCATCTTCGCAACTCCAGGTGTCCCTTTACGTACTCTAGCTTCTACACCTACGACTATAAATGATGATTTTGCTATAGTGATACCTGAAGCTCCCTCCCCGCTTTTGTAACGTAAATATCCATTTGCCTGATGCTGTCTTTGTTTAGTTAATTTTGTATAACTCTCACATGACCGCCATTGACTATACTGGAAATTTCTATTCATTGTTCACCCAAGGGAATTAAGTCTTCCTGGTAATCAAAGGATCTAAGATTGAAAGCGTAGCATATCCACCGTATCAGGTTCATTATTCTTCATGCATATTTTACGAAAGTGCTGGTCATGACCTAAGCAATCGTCATCAACAGATAAATGCAAAGACAGAGACAACAAAGGCATTACCTACCACTTGATGGAAGTACAAAAACTAAAATCCAAACTAAGTTTGAACAAACCTCCACTTCTAAGTATCATCTATCAGGGAATATAGCAGAAAAAGTATCACATGTCACAACTTTATGAAAATACCACAACAGAAGTCAAACCATGGGTAACTGCCAGACAGAAATCTGGTTCTTCAGCAACAATGATTCAATAAAACAGGGAAAAGAAGTATGAGCCTTATTTGGATCCTGTGGCAAATAAGCTATGAAGACAGAAAAAAAGAGATAGAAGCTATTATTGGGTGATTAGGGAAATGTAAATGCTAAATAGTTATTGAATGACACAAAGAAATTAATAGTATTGATTTTAAGGAGGTGTAAAGATGATTTTTATAGAGGTGTGATAATGTTGCTTTCATTGTTTATAAAAAGGATTGTTGTTATTTTGGTCCTTGACAGATATGCCTCAAAACAATTACAGTGAATTTCCCTGCATTTGGAATGTGCTTCAGAATTATCTGGGACAGGGAGAGCGTGGGGGAGGAAACAGAACAGGGGATGAGTTGAAAATGTTGAAGCTAGGTGATGTGTGTTTTCTGTAACACACTCTGTATTGGGGTATCTGTTTGAAATTTCCCCTAATAAAAATAAAAATGTCTACTTTATTAAGGTATCTGTTCTTTTAACAAACATTTATTGCAATTATATTGCATACCAGGTATTGGGGTTGAAAAAAGAAACTGTTGTGTTTCTGAGCAGACTTCTTATCATGACTGTATATATCCTCGAAGATGCCATTGATTTTTAAGACACTCAATTGCTTGAATTGCAGCTTTTGAATTCTCCTGACTTGAAGGTCAGTGGGGGAGAAGAAAAGACTGCCACATTAGAATTATACATTGATTTTAAGACACCTCCTGATTTCAGACTATCCAAACTATATATCTTAAAATCAAGGAATGAAGGTAATTCTAATTTTCTTCTGGATCCATAGTAAATATTGGGCTGTAAAACCTGAGGGTTTCCCTTAAAGAAAATATTATTGTATTCACTGTCACTGTGGATTTTGACCTTTATGTCCTTCTCCTCCTAGTGAGTCTGAACCCCACCATCAAGTTGAAATAGATTGATCTAATCTTATCACCAACAAATGTGTCTCAGTCATCTGGAAGAAGGTACTGACACAAGACATAACTATGGGTATACTCTTCAGAAACTATGTTTGTAGTTGGTTTTAAAGTGCTTCCAAGGATTCCAGGTGAATTCAGGAGTCTGAAACAAACCAAAAAAAAAAGACTTCTTCAACTTAGACTTCTCAGGTACAGCTGTAGGGAACAGAACTGGGGCTTTGAGCCAGAGGAACTGGGTTGAAACCTGGCTCTATCAGTTAGAACTGGGTGACCTTGGATGTGTTTCTGCCTCTTTCTAAATCTCCCATGCCTGATGGATAAAATGTGTCTGAAGAAACCTACTGTTGAGTGTCCTCCACTTCAATAACAACAGACAGAGAAGCACCCCATGCAGTGTTAGAGAACAGCAGAAGCTCCAGCTCTTACCGTATGGCAGCAGCCAGGTCGGCTTCCATGGGCACCTTCTCTGGGTAGAAGCTTCAGCCCTAGCTTTTGACTGGTACTTAACAGTTCCCTGGTTTCTGCAAAGCGATCATTTGGTAGATTCATTGTCAAAGAATTGAGTTTGGGTGATATCTTAGTGTGAGTGGCCATAGCAAAATACCATACTGGGTGACTTAAAGAACAAGCATTCATTTCTCCTAGTTCTGGAGGATGGGAAGCCCAAGATCACGGTGCTTGCAGATTCAGTGTCTGGTGAGAGCTGGCTTCCAGGGTGTGCAGAGGGCCACCTTCTACTTTTTGTTAGGACTTTTTCCCTTCCTAAGGACCTACGCCTATCACCAGATCTGATGTAGTCACCTCCCCAATGCCCTGCCTGCAAATGTCAAATGCCATCACACTGGGATTAAGGCTTGAATTTATAAACTTGGCGGACGGGGGAGCAGATTAATCATAGCGGATGAATTGACTGCTTCTGCATCGACTTGGAACTTTAGATGCAGAAGTCTTAAAAATTTCTCCAATCTGACTCATGCACAAGCAAATTAGTGCCTGCGTGGACCAAGCCTTAGCCAGGCTGGGAACCTGTGCTTGTCTAGGTACCGAGCACATAGTAGGGCTTATCAAATAGAGACTGAGTGAATGTGACTCAGGAGAGTGCCTCTAAGTCCACATGCTGAGACTTTTGTCCCCTCCTTGCCAAAGCTGTGGGGTTGCTCTTTTTCAAGGATGTCATATCCCCATTTCTAGGATGTTTATTTTTCTAAGGAAAGGTACAGGCAGAGATGAAGGCAAGCAAGGCAGGTAGGCAGGAAGAGGAGGAGGAAGCATCTTCATTTCAGTTGTTCATCTGGTTGTTCCCCACCAGCCCCGGGATGCAATCCCAGATACTTGGCATATAGATGAACTGCTCTCAGCCAGAGGCAGTGGACCTAATCACTACTCCACCAGGACGCACCTCTAGGATGTTTATATTGCTGATCTTGCTTCTCTCCATCCTGTCAGAGCAGACTCAGTTCCACTTCAAAACTGGAATGAGTGTTTACTCTTTCCCCAGGCCCTCCCTGGGAACCAGCAGCACTGGTCAGTCCTAGCTGGAAACCCAGGCGAGCTTCCTGCTTCTCCTTGTCCAATGTGACCAGTGGCTCCGCTGGGGACTCCAGGGCACAATGCTTTGTGATTAGCCTCCGTTGACAGGGGCTGGTAGTGGCCAGTCTGCAGGCAGCGGGCCGCAGTGTGAGACACCAGCTGGCTCCTCTCCCTGCGCTGCCCCATCTGCTGGAGGAGCGTGATGTGGGTTGAGGCTGGGAGGAGCTGGCCGGCTTACACCCCGAGGGCTTGGGTGGGCACATGGATTGCATGCTGTTGGGAGAACAGGAGAGGGCACCTTGCCTTCTCCAGGGAACAGAGCAAAGAAAGGCCCCTTCCCAACTCCTTTTCCAGCCGATCCTGGAATTGTTTGAGCAAGTCACATGTCTGAGCTTGAATTCCCAAATATATAAGGAAGACAGAGAGAGATCCTAATAGATATTTGTGTTATTAGCACCCGAAGCAAGAAAATGAAAGGTTATTTCCCCAAATCCTAGCGGGCTGATGAAGACATAGAAATCTGATGATTGCTGCCGAGGGTGAAATACATGAGGACTAAAGACGAGAACGCCTGCCAAGGTGAGGGGCCTGACAACCCCTCTGTGACCTTGGATAACTCTGAAGGAGGAAAAGGGGCAGGGTAACAGTTGCAGGCTCTCTGCAGGTTTCCATCCTCTGAGTTTCCAGAAGGAAGACCTGAAATAAAATGCTTCTGAGAACTGCAGGTGATGTGAATGAGTGGCGTACACTGGGGGTTTGCAGGCAAACATTAGGCACATCCCTCACTTCCACAAAGATGCTTTCTCTACTTGCTGGTAAAACAAGCAGTCCTCTGGGTGGATGTTTTGTTTTCTCACTTTTCGTGAATTCATGAACACAGAGAAATGGTTTCTCGACTACCAGCAAAATTCTAAAATGCAAGCTCCAGTAGCAACTGTGGAAGGAGCTGTGGGGCCGTGGGGATTGACTGTCCCCTCCGATGTGAACGAAAGCTCAGCCGCTGCAGTAACGAGGGGCGGTGCGGATGTGGCCCCAGGGCAGCCACATCTATTTTGTTTTTATTGAACAGAAGTGGGACACTGATTTTTTTAAATATTGAGTCTCCTGGTTTTGTTGCTTCCTATTTTTTAAATGGTGAAATGGTGCACATTTGAAATTCTGTGGACACCCAATAAAACCTACCTGCCCATGGCCCCTTTGGCATCCTACCTCCTACATGTTTTTCTGAACATTGAAGGATATTTGCCAAATTATTCTAAATTTGGCATTTCAGGGCACCTCCCTCATGCAGTGACCAGAAGGGTCATGCCTTTCATCGGGACTTGGGCTTGTGCAGGCTGAACATACGTACTGTTTTAAATGGGACAATACCGCTTATTTTTTCATAGTTCCTGACCATCCCTGTCTTTAAAATTTAAATGTCAATTTTTGTCTCATTTTAATAAACCAAGGCAAAAGGAGCAGTTGAGTTGCCTCAGGCCCAGTCTGTTGAGGGGGCCCCAAAGTCACTGCCCCTTTTGCTCCATGTTAAACATGGATCTTGCCGGCACTGACTGCAGTGGGCCATGGCAGCAACTGCTGTTCCTTCCCCACCCCGTGAGCAAACAGGAGCTGCAGGAAGAAGATTCTCCCCCATTCTGTGTGCCTGTTTCTTCAAAGGGAGGAGAACATCACAGCATGGCCTAGCAGCAGGTTAAATGTATGGGGGTTATTTCTGGCACTGTGGGGGTTACTGGATATTTCTGGCACTGGGATGGTTAAAGTGGCATATGTTTTAAGCAGGATATTCATAGGGGTGGCAAATTTGATGTTCACCTAAGTGCCAAAATTCCTGACCATTTGTATGAAGGCCCGCCATGTTACCATGTGATGGACATAAAAGAGACTTACCTATTGCTGGTCTGGCTGCTCTGCTCCTGCTTGTATTGCTCTGCCTCTTCCCTTCCTCCTGGTAGCCAGCCCATAACCCCATCCTGTTTTTGCCTTCTCAATGCCCATTTTTGTCTCATGGAAATATGGCCATCGTAGCGTTAGGTCCACAGGGGATGCCAGGGAACTGGTCTGGCCTAGACAGAGGTAAAACCTCTTTTCTCAGCAGATTTTTTTCTCCTGGGGTCTTTAGCACCCTGTGGTAAGAGCCTGCATACTGGTGCCTTCTGAAATCCATCTCCTGTCCTCTCTCTGCTGGAACTTAAAGAAGAAATACCGCCTTGTTGTCCAGAGTGACTTCCTGGGAGAGATGACAGATCAGCGGTCCTAGGGTGAGCCCCTCTCTTTACATATAGAGAAGTGGAGATGCAGAACATCCGAGAGATGGAGTGAGATTCTCTGCCTCCTGACCCAGTGTCATGCTGCTCCAACCTCCACTGTCTCTGCTGAGCCCCTATGGACCTCCTCGGGAGGCTGACTGGGCATTGGAACTGCCCACATGGCTGACCTTGAGAGCAGAGGCTGGAAGAGCTGGGGAAGGACACAGAGAAATGGAACAATTTCATTTTCCTCTCATTTTTCTCAGGATGTGGGCAGAATTCACCTGGGTCCCTTGCTGATTTTGTCACCAGGGCTTGTGTGTGGAATCCATGAGGCCAATCAGGCAGATCCGACAGGAAGGCAGGCCTGGAGGAGGCAGTTCCATGGTGCCTGGCATGTCCACAGAGCCGCTGCCCCGGGCTGGCCTGGGCTGCATTTGGAGGAAGGATTTTTGTACCTTGTGTGGCTTCTAGAATTGCTAGTCCTGTGATTTCTAACATGGCCTCTGCTGTCTTGTCCTGAATAGATCATTCTTTCAAATCAAGAATGTCTACTCTCTATATAACCACACACTTTCAAAAAATGTGTTAAGAAGTAAGGGAAATGTATGCACTTAGTTTTTTTTTTTTCCTTTTCCTGCTGCTGATGGGTGTGGGAGAGGTGAAAATACCATGTATTCAGGTCCTCCTTATATTCCCATAAACATTTTTATGTACCTCATTTCATCTGCTCTTCCAAACATTTCTGGAAGGTGGGATTACCATTTTGAGGTATTTATTTAAGGGAGGAAGGAGAGCTTTTTTCTTTTCCTTTTAAAAATGAAGAGGAGGTAGTACTTTTATTTACGTGGTTATTGATTATTGGTCACGTTTCCCCCACTCCCCCTGCACCAGCCCCAGTGGGTCTACATGCCAGCCGCTGACTTAGCCCCTGAGACACCAGAGGGCACCTCTTGTTTTAAATTTTATTTCTTCCTGTGTGACAGATGAGGGAATCCAGGCTCAAAGAAAGGAAGAAATTTGCTAAGTTACATACCATGGCGGGGAGGAACTGCCTGTGTGGTCGCCATTGTATTCTGAGGCCTTCCCATCGTGCCTGGCACGGAACAAGTGTTCAATTAATAGTTGTTGACAATGGTATTTCCCAGGGTGCAAGCGCCAGTGAGTGATGAGACCTTTATGGAAGATGAAAAAAGACCTTGTGGGATGAAGAAGAAAAGAAAGAGGCTTACATAATTAAAAGCGAAATAAGAAATGACTTTGATTTATATGTCACAACATCTTTCTTCCAAGGACTTTGAAGGATTTGACAGCTCTCTTGTCTTTTCACCAATCCTGACACTATTCTTGATGCCTGAGGGGACATGCAGCACAAAAAGATTTTAGGGCCAAACACAGAGCTCAGGGACCCACGTGGTCATCTCCTGCACCCTGTCCCTCCCTCCTACGTGTATGGAGTCTTTAAGGCACTTTCTATTCAGGCACCTTCTGTTCCCTGCCTGTCCCCGTCACCTAAGAGCGACCAACTAACCTTGAACTCAATGAACTCAAATTTCATTTTCTGCTCATTGGAGATGGAAAGAAAACAACTTAGAAAGTGGACTTTGGAGAGGAATTTAGACAGAGCAGATGGGGACAACCCCCCAAATCTCTCTTCTCCACAAAGTCTGGCCTCTATTGCGTATTGCGATGTCTGGAACATTGCAGGAAATTGAGCTGAAAACAGCCAAATGTCAAGTAAATGCCTGACTGAGCATTTCTCTATTGCTTCGATTATCAGAAAATATAACATACTTATGAGTAGCTATAACTATAGATAGAAGCTATACTATATCACATATAATATATACATTGTATGTTATTATATTAGCCTAATATGGTATTTTTCTTCATCAAAATGTAAGACTAACAAAGATAGTAGCTTTTCAGTCATAATACTTCTAAAAAATTTCTGTGTCCAGGCTGAGGATCTACAGGCCTGTAAGCCAGAAGTCATGGGACGTTCGAGGCTCCTAAGTGCCCCTTGTCACTGGCTGCTTTGAAACATTGTTTGAGACACAGAGGTTGTGATTAAATGCAGATGACAAGGTGTCCTCAGTTGATTTTTCTTAACACTAGACTCTCTTGATTTAAGCAGCTCAGTAAGAAATACGGCGTAATTGGTTCTTGTTTTAATTAGACTTCTAGATATATATTTATTTACTTACTAGTTCCACTGAGATATGGCTTAATTTTCATTTATGCTGTCACTTTTTTTTTTTCCTTTCCATAGAACAAAATTCTTGTTACTCTTGCTTGGATGCAATTAGTTGTGCCATGTTTATCTTCCTGCTTCCACTACTCTTTCCAGGGTAGAACCAGACTTTTGTTTTTCACTCATCAGGATATTCTTCGACTGAAAATTCATTGACAATGCCATGATTCACAGTGTACTTTTATTTGGGGTGGAAGGAAGCATGAGGTTGGCTTGGAGGAAGAAATGAGAAGGAATCATAGAATGAGTGTTCCCAATGATGGACACAGGCGCCCACTTTTTGATATAATTATGGTGCTGTGATCGACTTTCTGCGTCCCTTTCTGCGCCCTCAGAGACAGATGACAGATTAAGAAAAGACTCCGGTATAGTTAATTGCATTGCTAAGCATCCAACAAACATAAAGAACGAAGCATCTTTTAATGGACTGTGACATATTGATTCACTACCCATTTCTGGCCAAGTTAGGAGTCAGGAGTTAAAACACTGACAGCTCACATTCCTTCTCGACGGGAAGCATATACTATTGTAAGCATTAAAGGCTTAATAGGAAACCAAGACTTCAAATGAATTGGGGCCTTTAATTACTAAAGCCCACTTGGTGTGTAAGCCCGTCGCTTGAACGGGGCACCGTTCGGAGCCATATGAGTAGGCGGAGAATGTAGCCATATGAGTAGGCGGAGAAGAATGAAATAGAAACCACTTCCAATTCACAGCTTGTCTCCTGCTGTCTTCTTTGCTTTCTACAGCCATCGAGGAGGATGCAGGAAGCAAAGACTCTCATCATGTCTAAAGAAGAGAGCAGGCAGATTACAGAATACCCTAAACCTTATCAAAAAGTCCTTCCATCAAAAGAGCTCCATTTGTGGAATGTTCACTAGGCCTCAATCTTTTCAACATCAATCTTTGCCCACATATCCTTGGGTTTAGTTCCTGCTGGTTATTCATCTAAACACTGCTCTGAGTTCTTAATCACATTCTAGCTAGAGAGATTGGAAGGTCTGCTCTTAACACGTTTTTAGTGAGTCTTGAGAATCAGCCACAAACTGGAATAAATGGAAGTGTTGAGTAAAACTGGCAGGAACAGAGGGCTCTGAAGACTCTCTCTGTGATCCCTCTCCTCCATTTTCTCTGCATTCCAGAGAAATAGGATTATCTGATGCTTTTCTCTAATGTCACCTCCTGTCCTCTGATTTCACGGAGGAAACCAGCCGGTGTCCTCACAAGAAGACTGTGAACACGCCTGCAGTATGATGCGTTGGCACTTACATGTCACTGTATACTCCTAGTCACTCTCTGTTCCCTTTGCTTCTTGGCAAAAACCCAACCTAGGAAAGCGCATACTCCAGTGGCTGGTATGGCCATTGCTGGTCTGTGATTCTAAGTCTTTTCCTCCTTGGTTAATGCTGAAGAAGAAGAGGAGAGAGAACCAGCTTAGACTTCCTGGTGCTGACATCTGGCCAGACGTTGTGCTAAACACTTCACAGGCATTGCGTCACTAAATCATCACATTGCACCTTGATTTGACAGAGGCCACATAGCGGCACAGAGAAGTGGGGTGACTTACAGTGCGGGGACAGCTGGTGGAGGGCAGGTGAGGGATGCTGACACTGTGCAGACTGCTTGGCCCCCAGGTGCCTGAGCTGGCAGCCGGCTCCCAGGTCGACCAGATGCTCAGGGGAGATGAGATCTAGAGACACAGGAAACAGCTTCCAGGCCATGGAAAAGAAACTATCAGCAGTCACCAAGGCCTCTGTGACCTCCTTTGAAAGGTACGAACAAACGTGAACTACCCTTTGAAGCACTGATGACCAGGCAGCTGAACACCAGAAGGAGCTATTACGGCTTTCCAAGCTGACACTCAAAGGTCCTTTCTCTTCTTTCCTTTTAGGCTAATAATTGAATTTAAATCCTTACAGTCCTCTAACCAGTCACTCCAGGGGGTTCTAGGTTTCTTTACTACTGCTTGCAAAGATTTCATTTAAACAACAAAAAAATCCCTTTTAAGTTACACTCAGAAAGAGCTTTGAAAACATCTCGTGTGGAGTCTTTTTCCAGAACACACGCTGCTCTCGCTCTCCTTATCTTGAAAGATCCACCTTTCTGTTTTACCTCCAGTCTGAGGACCAAAGAAGGGGGACCCATCAAAGGCTTTCCTTAGTCACTCCTCGGCTCATGTGGACAATATTCAGGCAGGATCAGGAATTTTCTTTGGCTTTCATTTTTATTGTTGTCTTTAATACATTCATATAGTGAAAACTATGGCGGCTTTGTTTCTCAGGGGGAAATAAAAAAAAAAGAACTATTCTTTCTACGAATATATTCATCTCTTGATCTCTGTGCCAAGTGGCTTTGGAGGGAGAGCAGGTTACTCACCAGGGTTCTGCTCACCCCGGGCACCCATGCCAAGTTGTGACTGCTTGATGTGGCCATGCTCGTGAAAGCAGCAGTCGTCTCTGGAAGGATACTTACCGGAATGGGGCACTTTTGCTCCCTTGAGGAACAAGACAAGATGGAGCCATGTATTAAAACCGGCTCAGGTGAGGCTGCCTGGCCTCATTAACACATGTTAACCAAGCAGAGTAACCTCCCAGGGGGCACAGTCCCTCAGGAAAAATCTGTTCTGAGGCCTTCCTACGACTTCATCTCATGACTCCTTTGGAGAATCCCAGTTGCTTTTGAGGACAAAGCAGAGAACTCACTCTGAGTCTACGTCTGTTCACACGGCAAAGGAGAATGAGTGCTTGTAATTAATCCCCTCAAACCCTTTAGTCAAATATTTTCCAGAACACTCTATTTAATACTTTTTCAGAGACGCAAACATCCTTTAAGAGTATTTAATTTGACTAAAAGGGATGCGGAAGGAACGTTTTTGTATCATTTCCACAATTCTTTGAGGCAATTAATAAATGCCCGTTTATTCAATCTGTTGACTGAAAGCATAAAGATGCCATACTTTCTGACAACTTCTTTTGAATGGAAGTGAAAACAAGAAGATATTCATTGGTGCTTTCAAATACAGGTATGCGTGGGATCCAGGGTAATATTTTCTGTTCCACTGAGTAATAGCTACCAGAATGATCCCCATGGATAGCTGGGCATAATGCTAAAGATAAGAGGAGATATAGCTTCCACTAAAGCAGATGATCAAATTTTTTTAAATTCAAGATACATACATGTATGCATGCACATATACGTATATACATGTATACACATACACGTGTGTATACATGTATACATGCGCCTATGTGTACACATACAGCCCTAACCAATTCAACTGTCAGAATTGAACACCTGATAATGTTGCAATAAAGGCTTCTTTGGGTAACCAAATACATACATCCTGTAACTTGCAAAAAGGAGGCTTATGAACATTGCTCTAAAAATGTCTGGTTGAGCTGAGGGTGGAAACTCCCTGGAGAGCTGCTTTCTTAGAATGAGCTGCCTGGTAGCTGGGGTTGGAGGCGCGCTGTCAGGGATCTCGCCCAAGATGGCAGGGCAGCTATTCCTCTAAGCGCTAGGGAGGTGGAGAGGTGGGTGTGCAAAGGTTCTAGTCCTTTCCAGTCGCCCTCAGCAGGAAAAGTGTTTCCGCCCCAGACTCTGTTACCTCTCAGGTGAATGACAGGCATGTACAGGTTCACTTCATCCACAATGCAGCTGAAATACAGCATCCCCCGCCCCAGACTTTCCAGTGAAAGTGGCTTGGTCAACCTTCAGGGATTGAAGAGCCATGTCACTATTTATTTAAGACACAAACAAGCAGACAGCTTTCACGGAAGCCTCTGCTTTAAATAAATAAACACTTATACTTTGCCAACAGCCTGTTTAGGAAGTCTGTCTGCTTCGGTGTTGTCAGTTTATTGTTGGGGAGTTTCACCGGCAGTTCCAAGAAAACTTAGGAAGCAAAACGGTCGTTGCCCTTTTATGGAGGCAGGTCTGTTCTCAAACGAGATTATGTTCAGAGCAGGATCCCAGGGCCTCGTGCCACGCTGTGGTTGGTGGTGGAACACGTGAGACTACAGGAGTGGCAGGCTGGCAAACCTGCAAAGCTGACAGGCTCTTGGGCATGAAGACAGAGAGCAGATTAGTGTTCAGATTTACAAGTCGTTTCTCTCCAAACTGAACTCCTGACAAAGCATTTCTCGTCACCCAAAGTGGAAACTGATACCTGGTCTTCTGCAACTGGTTACTCTCAGAGCTGAAAAGCTTCTGACTTCTGGTCAAAAAGTGAAAGAAAGAAAACGACGGCTAAGGACGTGACGTTCTGGTCCTCAGTCCAATATCACGACCCTGCCGTCCAGGGCTGCCTCCAACATGAAATAATGGGTTCGATCAGCCATCACTTAGGGTTAAATGCTTCCTGTCCCTCTGATTTGATAGATGGCTACTTGAAGCGCAGAAAGCAGCCCTGCTGCAAACACCAAACACTGTCGCTTGCGCTTCAGTGTGAGCTCCTGGTGAAAGTGCGTCCTACACGGATGGTGTGACCATCACCCACCGCTTTCCGAACCTGTCGCAGGTGAGGCCTTGCGCTGGAAAGGTGCTGCCCAGAAATGCCATGCTGTTGCCTGTGGAAGCCTACACCTCTGCGGCAGTTCTAATCAGGTTGGGTTCAGTGCTGTGCACCCCACAACAGCTCTCGGTGCAGGAGGTCAGCCATTAAATGCTTTCTGAACCCAATTAGTTAGCCCTGCTGAGTGAGAAAGTCCTCACAAATGCATAAAAATTAAGTTGCCTGTGAGGTAAGGAACGAGATGGTGTTTTGCTGCCAAGTACCATGTTCTGCTCAAATGGTCTACGATCACAAACAGGACACAGGCTGGCAGGGACTAGACCTGCGGCGAACCCAGTACTACCTGGGAATCCTGACCTGCAGCTGGAATGACAACTCCTGGGCTTTGCTTCAGCTGTACTTCCCCGTTGTCCCCACCCCCACCCTCCAGATGGAGCCCACCGCCTCCATTCCAGGCGGGTCAGGGGACTCGGCCCAATTAGCGCTGGCAATGGTGTGGCCCGGCCAGAGGCCCCTGCCGTACAACCTGGGGTGGAAGGGCCTGTGGGGGAAGAGAGATGCACTTTTTCCCTCACCTCCACTCTCCCCGAATTTGGGAGAAGGTGGGTCTGGGACTACAGTCAGTCATTTGCTATCACGTGCAACCTGTGAAGGAAAAGCGACAGGGACCTGAAAGTGGAAAGCCGGCAAGACACTGGCTCTTTGGCACTTTGGGAGGCCCAGCATCCAGCTGTGCAGCTGAAGTTTCAGTTACAATTAGTTCTTTGCTTTGTGGAGGATTTAGGTTTTCTTCACTTGCATTCAAAGTAGTCTTCACGGAGAGCCCATTACAATGGAGAACCATTTTAATTTGCATTTCAGTCTTGGAAGAGTTTTTTTCTACAGATAAAGGTGACACTGAGATGCAGGAAGGCGGTGAGTGGCTCTGCCCCTTAGTAGTGTCTCCGGGATGCCATGAACATGTTTAAAACTTGTCACTAAAACATTGCTCCAGTAAGTACTGAATACTTATTCAGTATTGTTATACAATTAAAAAAAGGCACTTAGGAATGAATATTTTAAGTCACTCTTTGCATTGTTACCTAGAACGTGGCCAGCTTGAAAATACAGGCAAAAACGCAATTTCTCAGAAACATGCCATGACCTGCTGTTACAACAAGACAAATAGCCCAACAGAAATAGCTTAAAATGTTTTATTAAGTATATATAATATTACAGGGTAATATTTACAAAGTTATGTCTTTTAAATAAAAAAATTACCTTGGCAAAGATTGCAGATATTCAAAGCTTCAAACAGTGATAAATTGATTTAATACATATAAAAAAAAAACAAAACAAAAAACCCTTGAACGGTAACACAGCTGTAAAACAACTTTGGTCTTTAAATCACCGCAAAAAATGGCTACTGACAAATAGCACACCTTTAATTGCTATGGAAAAACGCCCCCAAGAGAGGATCTTGCACATAGCAACACTGGAGTTTTCTTTATTTAGAACGGTTAATGGATATTTATATGATGTGGGATCTAATTCTCAACAATGGCTTTTTGTAAATAATGATCCGTCTAATAAAAACAAAATGGTTTCCCCTCTCTGGCCAAGCATGACAACACTTTTAAGATTATACTGATGTTGCCTCACAGAGCAGCGTGTGGCCAATGCTCTTTTTTTCCAAAAGGCTAAATTTATGGGGAAACTGGTCTTAAATGATAACTAAGAGCTGTCAAAAGCCAAAGGTAGGAAAACTTCCTGTTCGCTGCTCTTCTCTTAAAAGGAAAGGGGATTCTCCCTCCTGGCCGCTAAAAATGATATAACAAAGGACCCCAGTGGGTGATGACAATTAGTGATTTTGAACACACTTCACCTAAAATTAATGTTTCTAGATAAACTCTCCATCGAACAAAATACAATAAAAAGATAAAGGGCTGCCTAACCAATCATTTCTCTAATTTCCAATGACAGGTCAAGAAATGGGTAGGGATTTCCACATATATGCACCACAGATCTGTTTTTGGAAACCCATTTTAGGTTGAGAAATCTAGAAGGTGATCTAGAGCTTAATTGTTATTCATAAGATGAAGTAGTAAACTTACCACTTTTTGAGCTTCATTAACTCAAATCACAATTTGGTTGGTCACTAAATCAAATGATTCCAGGATCCTGAAAACAGCAGTATCTCAGATTTGGGATAGTCTCATTCTTTTACTTCTGACATTCTCAGACATTTCAACACAAGGGTCCTGGATTTCCTAGGTGAAAAATCTTCACCTTTTAAGGTTTTCAGAGTATGTGAAATGTGTCAAAAAAGAAAAACTCTCTAAGCTCACCCTATTAAAAATAGTGAGAAATCTGCATACAGTCAACTCTCAATCATCCTGTACTTACCGAGAAGCTAATGTATGCAAAACACTGCAGGAAGAGAAAGGAGGAGAAATAAAGAGCTCAGCGCTAAGGAGGACTTTTCAAATGAAGAGAGAAGACCAAGAACCACCAGGGCCTAGCCCAGACACATGAAGTCTCCGTGGGGAAGTGGAGTAGGCAATGAAGGAGGCAGCGAGATAATGGGACTGGACTGCAAAGGAGAGTCCATGTGGGAGGAAGGCCTAGTGCATAAGGCTTTGAAGAAGAGGACACATTTGATTAGGTCAGAAAGGCTGGAAAGGATGCTGCAAAATGACGAAGATGTCACTGAAAATGTACAAAGAAAATTGAATGGAAGAGCCAATGGCAAAACTGAGGATCAAAGGAAAAAAGCAGACTATGAGGTGGTGGGACACAGACATACGATGCTCCAAACATTGTCAGCAACTTTGATCTGGGGTGACAGAAAACTGGGAGCCATTAGAGTCTGATTTAAACAGAGTGAGCTGGTCAGACGATGCCCAGGAAAGAGAGCGCCTGTAGCCATGGCCCCTCATCCAGAGAAGCTGACAACTGAGAAGAGCAAGAGTTGGTTTAATCTGGCATTTCTCCTGCTTACCTCTGAGTGTTGTCTAGGGCAGTGAGTGCCTCAAAAGACAGGCAGCATTCAAGAGAACACAAAGGGTGGAGAAGTCCCAAGACTGAACCCCAAATAAATGAGAGTGGATTACATATTAAAAGGTAGAACTTTAGTTTATAAAAAAGTTTACTATAAAGATTTTCATATCTAACTTTTTCTTAAGAGAGCATAGGAATTTGGATATTTTTCTCCTAAGTCTGTCTGCCTTTTTCCTCCTCTCATCAAAATTGATTTCTAAAGTAACAAACGATATTAGTAAAATATAAACATTTTCAGAAGAAAAGAGAGTGGTAAGTCATCAAATTTGTATAAAGGAATACAGCTCCCTCAACGCAGGCTAATATCTTAGACAGCAACACAATCCGGAAAAAAAATATTTTTTTCTCCCCCTCAAGAAGAGCTGTCTTTATAGTATATTCCATATTCTGCGAGGGATCAGCAGGTCATATACATTTTGGCTTGCCATGGCAACCCACTTGGTCCCAACATGAAATATGACAACCATTTGGCATAAAAGAGGCACACGGGAACATTCAGAGGGCTGAGAAAGAACCATCAGTAACACAACTACGAATATGAATGTCTGATTAGTGCACAAACAGGAAGAAGAACTAGTATTTTTAGGGGGTTTAGGTGAGCGATCAAAAAAGTGTGGCAAATTATCCAGAAGTTTTTAAGAGTTTTAAGTGATCAAATATTTGCATCCAATAGGATTCCACCCAATAAGAGAGATTTGTTTTTAAAATTTACTAAAAGCATGACATTAACATGTGCTCTCCTGTAGGCACCCCACTTTAGCCACACAGAAGACGCCTGTGCCTATCTTACACATGTGCACATACGAACACACACCCACAGAGGAGGAAAACGAGTGCTAAGAATCTAGAAGTACTCCAGGCGATCACAACTGTCAGAATGTTAATTTTCTTCTAACGGGGGGATAGGAGGCGTGGGGTTTTCTTCTTTTACTTTTCAATCTTAGAGTCAGGGGGAGTACGAGGCAGGACTACAGGAGGAAGGTGATGAGTTTTTATCATGCAACATAGATACAACAGTAAGAAAACTACCCTTTCGAGGGCTGGCCGAGTGGCCCGACGGTGACACACGGTATGTTGCCATGCAGGAGACTCAGTTTTCAAATCTCAATCTTGGTTTTTCATGCCCCAGGTCAGAAAAGAAGTGAAGAAATACTGCAGATTGTGCCTTCAAATCAGAGGGAGGGAATACATGTATGTTATAACCATCGCTACCACTGCTGCAAAGCGTGAACAGAACACAGTTCTCTGAGAACACGCCTGGCTCCTTTCTGCAATGATACTACCATTTCACTGGGCCATTTTCAAAGAGGAGAAAAGGTGTCATATCTTGTATAGCAGAAGCAAATAACAGGAGGACAAGACAGGATTTAAAGTGTGGTGCAAATCAAAATTAAAAAAATAAGTAACACATCCATCAACAGAAGTACCCTAAATCAGGAAAAGCTCCGTTACACTGGATGTCGAAAGAAGGATGTTGGAATGGCAACCTCCAAGAATGACAACCTGCCTCTGCCTCTCATCACGGGTAGGTGGCATACACAAGATGTTCCGGACCAAGTTCCCTTCGTTTGCTCTTCCCTTGACCCAGAGTGACAGGTACGAATACCAGCTCACATCACAACTGCTGAAGCTGCTGTGGGTCTGAGTTTGCTCAGGTTCAATGGAAGCCACTGTTTTTCCAGATATCTCTGGGGAGCCACCGGATTAGTGCAGGTAATTTTCACCTTGAGCAATTTAAACTGGTGACCCGGAGTCAACCCAGAGGCCCTCGGATCTGAAAGGCATCTTTCTTGGAAGTTGCTCACTCTAGTTTTGACCCTAATTGAGTAAAAATAACAACAAAAAACTAGATCTCAATTGGGCATACAACACCAATCACAATTCTTTTATTAACTAAATGACAGATGCTTTGAATAAAAACTTAACTAACAATCATTTAAGGGTAAATGATTTATTTTCTCCCACAGATGAAAATCAATTGCTTTTCTTCGTTTCTTCTCCCGAACAGTGAATCAAGGCCATGGTGCTTAAACACAAGTGTATTCCTTTCACATCTTACCATTTCCAAGTCAGAGTCCAGCACTTCACTTCAGTTACTCTGGAAAATTAAAAAAGGAACATATAATCACGATTCAGATCTATTTTCTAGGTATTAACAAGTTGACGCAAGTTCCTGAAAAACTGTTTCAGATGTAAAGCATTAAAAAAAAAAGAAAAAGAAAAAAGTATTTAAGCTGAAATTTACAAACGTCAGAGGCATAAACCAGGCAAAATCATTAGCCTTTTTAGTTGCAGAAACTAAAAGGCCAATGCCAAATGAAAATACAAATCAACCATGCATCTGATGAGATCCATTTGCTGGGCTAGCAGAGGGGAAGTCAAGGGAGGTTGATTTTTACATCACAAAAGATACTGATACAAGATAACATTTTACTATATTCAGTTTAGATCTGCATCACTCATTCAAGTGAATGAAACAGACATGGGAGCAGGTGAAAGTGAAAGGGAAAATGGTATTGAGGTCCCTGGACAGGTAACCAGGAACTTCAGACCCACAAGGCAGAGATGCATTGTGAGCACCGATCAGCTGTCAGGAGGAAAATCTCAACACACATTAAAAACAAAAACAAACGAACAAATTCGGGACAGATAATATTAGCAAAATGAGGGGAATGTTAAAGAATTTCAACACAGATTTTATATGCTATGAACTACTTTATTTATATCATGTGCTAGGAACTGCTCTAAAACTGCTTTATTATGGTAGCTCATGATATATTGATTAAAAAAAAAAGAAAAAGAAAAGCTAATAATACCTAGAGGGGAATTAACAAAGAGGCACTCAAGGTTCTTATACTGGTTTTCTGAAAATGGAGAATAGGAGTTTACTTTCTTTCTACAGACACAAAAGAATGAGACACAGGAGGAAAAGGAAAAATGAAGAATTTGAAAAAAGAACATGTGAATGGAAACACGGACATGGCACAATTCCAGGTACCAGTTCTTTGTTTATTTTTTTAATGTAATTTACTTTGTTCCTAGTAATGGCAAATTTTATTTTTTCCTGGAGGGCAGTGACTAGTATAACAAAACATGCATTTTTTTGTTATAAAGGCTGTGACACAAACCTACAAAAGTAATATCTTTCTGTAACTCCTTGTTGAACACAAGCCTTAAGCATTATTTTAGACTTAGTCCACCCACATGCAGTTGGTGTGTTTTTAATCTTATGCAAAAATTAATTGCACTTGAGGGAATATAGCCTCTTGGGTGAAATGCTACACTTCGCTAATAGAGGAAAGCAGGTAGGTCACAGACTTTAAAGCAGCAAAACAGAAAGCAAACTATATAATCAAGGAATGACTATAAATATCAGAGTATGAAGAAACTGTTGCTAAGACAAAAACACGGCGATTAAAATGTTGAGAACTGAAGAATCAAAGTATGTTCAGGTAAAATCTAAAGGAATACTCATGACACTCAATATCTCTGGGTTTCATCCTTAAGAAATCTGTCTTTGAAATATTCAATGAAAAAAGTTATAAGCCCAGAATTCCAAACAAGGGAACTAAAAGTGGAGTGACTAAATATTTTTCTTTCTGTTAAAAACCCTCTCTCAAAAGATTAAAATGAAATTCCTGCTAGAAGAGCAGAGATATTAAGTCCCCATGGGTTGAATACAATAAAATCACCAACACAAGCACAAAAGAAACTCTGTCAATATGATTGTCAGATTACCTACGAGCCTTGTAAAAAGCATTTTAAAGTTATAGTCATCAGACACTGTTATCTGAAAAATAGTGTATCTTTTTAAAGTGTCGATTTATCTTTCTATGAGCAGTATGACTGATTAGTGACACCCTACAGCTTTTATATGACCAATTTTTGCAATTTCTAACAAAGTAGATCGAAGTTTTATAAGTAAATAAATACATGTACACCTTTATGATCTGACAGTGTGTCTTTTGTTAAAACTTAAAAAAAGTACTATTTCCAAGTATTTTATTTCATTTCAATGTCTACATTTCAAGCAATATGGAACAATAGGTGCATTTTACACTTACCATCATTCATCATTCCTTTTGATTCTTTAAATGCTAAGAATTAGTGATAAGCCAAGCAGACAGTTAGTAAGATTCTATAGCTAGAAATCACGTTTAATAAACAAATGTGCACAGACAGCATGCCAACTCTCCCACAGCTAAAGAGCCACATTCATCTTAGGGCTGTCAATTGATGACAAAAGGCTTTCCATGGATTGGACCCACAGCCTCCGCAAAGGAAACAAAGTAAGTTGGGAATATAGGTATGGATTTAGGGACAAAGGGCGTGAGTGGTTGTGATCTCACTCCGTGGGGATAGCCTGTTTGTTTTGAAACATATACATCAAAAACTAAAATTAATGGAGATTCTTCTCTATGAAGGGCACTACACACTTCATCTTGGCCAACATGAAAGGACAACGGTCCCCTTGGCTGAGTGTCACTTAGCTCATGCAAAGCAACTACTTGAGTGACACAGAACACTGAGTGTGCATTTTTCACAGAGGAGAGAACATTACAGAAACTCTACTGTCAATTCTTGATTCAAGAAAATAAAGATTAAGGCAAACAAAAGCAAAAGGAGAGTCTTCCCAAGGCCTGCATGGCGCCTTCTCACTGCTTTGGGGTAATGATTCAAGAAGAATGTATATGTTTGTAAGAGCCACATACCATTAAGGGGTTCCTCTACGGCTTTCTGGAAAATATTTAAAATATATATATATATACATAAAAACAGAATTTATTTCACATCTTTTTACACTAAAATGTATCAAGCTATATATAGTAAGCAGCGAATCCTATACTCGAAAAACAAAATAAGTCAGCAAAGGTGAAAAAAGCAAAACTTGCTACATCTAGCTAATGGTTTAATAATAACTGTATTAGTCTCAATATTTTTCTGTGCTGATTTTCCCACCCCACCCTGCCTCTAAAGAAATCCTAAAATGTCCAAAAAAAAATCAGAGTACAAACATAAAATAACACCATAACAGATAAATAATACAGTTAAGCAATACATGAGAGCAAAGCAGAATCATTTGCAGGTCATGAAAAGTAAACTTAAGTGACAGGGAAAGAAAATGTGTTAGGATTTAAAAGCTGGCTAATCTCTAAGAGAGGCACTTTAAGGATGCTGGCTGCCTGTGACCAGCGCAACAATGATGCTCATCTTCTAGATTAAACACCTGTGGTAAGACGTATTCCCCTTAATTCTCAGGCAGCTCTTATGAGACTCGCCAGACGGAGAAGAATATATACGATCTCCACTTCCTGCCACAGACAGCAGTCTTCGCTTCTGACATTAATTCTTTATAGAGGAAGAGGACTACACTCTTGTCATTTCCAAATCTTATTTCCATAAAATAGTTCTTGGGTTTGTCATCTCAGTGAGTATTTTTAAAGGATTTTTTCACACCCCCACCTCCATTTCTCTCAATTTATCTCCTAAATTTGCTGATTTTCTTGGGATTTTTCTCAGTTATCTCATTAAGGTATCCAAGACACAGTCAGGCTCCCTTATCTGTGGTTTCGTTTCACACAGTTTGAGTTACCTGTGGTCAACCACGGCATGAAAATACATTTAAGAAGATATATTTAAGAGAAGGGAGCAAGATACCATATGAATGTAACTTTTATTACAGTATACAGATAGAATTATTCCTAATTGTGCCCAATTATTTAAAAAAATTTTCAGTTATGTGTGAACACACACACACACACATATATATATACATAGGTACACATAGGAAAAATAGTATATATAGGTTAAATTATATACACACACTCATATATATAGTACTAAATACTATGTTTGGTTTCAGGTAGCCACTGGGGGACTTGGAACATCTCCCCTGTGGATATAGGGGGAGATTATAGTGAAAAAGACAGTATAGTTTGCAGGAAGAAAATGCTAAAAAACAGGGAAATGAATCCTAACTAGGATCATGTATTTTCAGCAATATTTACATTTATTTCATAGCATATTACCTTAATGAAGTCAACTTTATATATATATATATATATCTGGCCCTTATTTTTAAGCCTAAAATACCATTTTGTATATACACATCAAATAGATCAACAGGCGACCTTCCTTCAGCAGAGATAATAACCATTATTCTCACACATAAAAATTCCAGCTCAGGGTATGAAAAGTCAGCACAATCTGAAGGAATCATTTATTCTGTCCCATTGCTACTAAGTGACCAAACACTGGTTTTAAAACAGAATTGGATTTATTTAAGCAAAGGGCATGAAATGACTTCAAGGTTCTCTTAATCTGATGTCCCATTAAACAGATAGCAAAAAGGTTCAATATCTGAGTTACCATTTCCCAGTCTAAACCATAAAGTGATCATTCTCAATTCATTAAGAAATGTTAACTTACCCTAGGAGGTTGTATAGTCTTCTGATTGGAAGCTGATAAAAAAAAAAAAAAAAAGACAATGAATTAATAAACAAGAGAAATTAAGGCAATATACTATTTCATTTTAGGATAAAATGATCAGGCATCAAACTAGAGGTGCCAGAAACTCTACTGAAAGAGTTCCAGCTTAGGCAGTCTACTAAAAACATCTAGAAGATTCTTGATTATATGCACTCACAGTATAAAAAGCAAACAATTTACCTAAGTCAAATAATAAATACATATTTTTTCAACAACGCCTGCCATATCTTCCATCAAATCAGTCACTTCTTACACTTGTGGGGGGAAAGACGAATGTCAGCTACTTGCTCTAATACTCTCCTCTCCTTCCCTCGAGGTTCCACCTCTACCCATCGCCCACCCTTGGCTCACTGCTCTTGCTGCCTGTAGTCCAGTCTTCTTTTTGTCTCTCTTTCACCTTTCCAGTTTTCAAAGCTCCAGAGAGCTAGTACTAAAAATATGCAGAGCCCTCTGAGCTTGAAGAATTATTCTAGGCAGCTAGCTTTAGCCACCATCAAGGCCTTCTCTATGTATTCCTTCTCAGCTTTCTAAGTTACCATTTTCACTGCATCTGAATGCCTGGGTGAATGAAGATGAAGCAAGATAGGGCGTGAAGAAAGTGACAAAAGGCAAAAGAACTGCTCTAGGGAAGAGCAGTTGTATAGTTGTGTAGGAAAGAGAAGACACCTTCCTTACAAACACCAAGTGTGAAGCGCCTCTGAGCAGTTAAAATCAGCCCTCAATATAGAATCAGAGCGTTGGGGAAGGAGTCAAAGGAACATGGCCTTTTGTGGACCTGGGAGCTGAGCCTTGGCAATGAGAGGCTCCTCACCACGCATCCTCAGTGCATTTCACTTGCCTTCTCTGCTCCCAGAAACTATCCAAGGACATCCCTGAGATCAAATGTGTTGCTAAGACCCTCTGGACGGTGGCTAAACCCTCTGATTAAACCTTTCACACTGGTGGTGGCTGGGGGCGGGGTGGTTTCAAGTCAAAGCCTCTACTGTAGTTCTCTTAATTAACATGGAGTTATTGGCTTTCAACATGGAGTGCCCTGCCTTTTCCTTGGGTCCCTCCCTGACCTCTGTGTAGGTGGGCTGGTTTGTGACCCAAGTGTTGGTGAACCAGCCAAGGGTCTGAAAAAATGGATCTTGAGGACAAGTCTTTGGAAGGGGAACCCTGTGCTGGTCATCAATCTCTAGATGGGAAGGGATGGCGTGTACAAGACTCTTAAGTTGGTTCTCTGGCTTGGGGAGGGAGACAGCACACAGGGGAGGGCCATGCTCACTACTATCAACCTCTATACCTCTATGCACAGAGGGATGGCCCCATATAAGATGCCTGTGACCTGCCATGTGAGTTCAGGGCTACTTTAATGTGCTCGTTGGAGAAGTGCTGCCCAGTTCTCTGAATCATGCAAGAGAAAGGAATGTTGGCCACTGAGGGCTGGCATTGCTGGCGCAGTCTGGCTGCGCACCCATGCCTGGCTGGTTGAGACAGAAGTTAGAAAGCTGGAAGAACTAGAGTTAGAGACTGTTTTGCCAAGTTGGGAGAGTTGGAGGGCTGTGATTATAAGGTGCAAGTGCTCCTGGCAAGGCCTGATTAGGAGGGTCAGAGGAAGACTCCATGGGAAAATGAGAAAATAAAGGGAACAATTTTAAATAGTAATCACCCTGAAATTCTTAGGAGAAAACTTGCCCTCTTCTCGCTCTGTTCCTTGAAGTTGTAAATCTAACCAGTCTTTGAAATGTAAACACTGTCCACAGAGACCAAGGGGAGAAACAGTGAGGTTTTTGAAATTCAGATTTCTCTTAGGAAAAAGACTTTAGTCATGTCAATGGATTTGCATTTTAGGGCTAAAGTTTTGAAATAAAAATGTGGGGTCTCTGAATCTGTACCAGTCACAGGAGGAATCTTGAAAATGGAATTTTATGTGTAGTCAAGCCGAGACTGATATGGATTTATTTAATTTGGCTTTCCCCTCTGTCAAAAGGACACAATATTCTTACATTGAATAATTATTCTTAACAAGAAATTACAAACAAAAGCTGTTTGTTTTTAATGCAATCTGCCTAGAAAATAAAGATTGTGTTTTGTCTATAGCAGGTCTTTGATTACTTAAGAAAAGTGAGTCTTCTTTATTTTTAAACCTTTTGATATTTTTGACAAATTTGCTCAGGCCAAATTCTGTATGAAGTAAAAGAAGACCATCAGGCTTGTATGACAGGTTTACCTCATGGGAAGTGTTGTCAAATAAGTGATGTTTTGAGGGGCACACTTGTATGAAATTCTACAAAAAATCTAGTATTTTCCAGTACTATGTTAACATGTGTAGATTCATGTCTGCTGCAAGACACTCTGCAGGCTTTGCTGGAACTTCAGGGTGAGTGGGTGGGGTGGGGAGAATGGATGGTGACCCTACAGAAAATTCAAGGTCCTGGCACCACCATCAAAGTGTGGGGCGCCATTTGCTTGGGTGAGATGTGCATAGTCTCAGAAACTGAGTGAGAGTCAAGTCTATTCTCTCAAACAGGCAACCCCTAAGAATGTGAAAGAGTCGCAAGCCTTTGTAGTGATTTGGGGATGCTGAAGGGTTATTTTATTCCCCACCTGGTGTAGTGTCTTCTCCCTTAAGTCACCTGGTAAAGCAAGGGGACCTGTGAGCCTGGGGATCAGAACACCATACCCAGCTGCCTTTGAAGGCAAAAGTATTAGTAAAGTAGATAAAAGCTCTTGGCATCTCCCAAGCAGGGCTACCATCCGTCCGAGGTAGCTATGCCTGTGACTCTGCACGGGACAGGCTGGCACTGTAGCAGAGACACAGAAGGGAGCGTATTCCCAGGATTTGTGTGTCCCACCCCTGGCAGGGGACAGCGGCCTGAGGTATCCCAGTCCCATAACACAACAACTCCTAGCAGTGTACACAGAGTTCCTGGTGCAGCTGCAGCTGCCAGCAGGCTCTGATCATGAATCCTTGGAGTCCTGACTGTTAACCCTTTGCCTGCCAGTGTCCTAAGGAGATGGACCCTATGGCTTGGACAATGGGGCGCCTGAGTGAATCATCTCCCATGAGCATATGACCCAGGTGATAAAAGAAAGACTGTGATTTATCTGCTGATACTATGGGTCAAAGGCAGTGACAGTCGTTTATGAGCTCACTATCAAGGCTTCTTCTTGGTTCATTCTTCTGTCCCTAAAACACCTGATCATAGTCATAAATCTATTTCTAGGTTTTACATTTTCAGGAATATTTTCTTTTTTTTTTCCTACTGAAAGCAGGTTCCACTCTCCTCAATAATAAGCAAGAAAATATCACTGACATATATTTCATGTCATCCTAAAATATCTGAGATGTTTGTAAATACTGTTTCTTACTGCTGTTGGACTGACTTGTATCAAAACACGCTTCTGTGTCTGCCCTCATGCAGAACTAGTGGATAATTAATGGCTTTTAAATATGAATACGAATGAGCTCATAAATAAACGATACAACTGCCCTCTAAAATACAAGCCCAACTTTAGTGAGTCTAGTTCCTTTTAAAGTTCTAGAAGCTTTCACTCTGTTATTGTACCCAGTGCCTGATTTCATCTTATAAAATTGAAATGCTTCCAGTACAAAAACAAAGACACAAAATCTAATACGATTAAAAAAAAAAAAACTGTAGAAAAAGAAAGCCAAATTTACTCTTTAAAGTAACAATTAAGGCCACAAATTTAAACTTGGAAACAATGAAAACTATGACATTTATTCTCATTGGGACATTAATTTACTCTTAAAGAGAGAGCTTGCACTTAAAAAGAAAGCCCAAACTATATGAAAATTTTATGGCATTTAAGTAAAGACATATTCATTAAATTTTTCTGAAAAACAGAGCGTCTGCCATGAGCAAGAATTATTTCAGAAATATTTATAATTTTTATTCCTATACAAATGTTCAAATTTGCAACCTGAATGTTACACAGACCCAGATTTAGACATTCAGATTACGTAAGAAACACAGCAATTTTCCCAGTCTACCACACTATCTATAATACAGCTTTCCTGTACCTTTTCTCTTCTTGCCCTTCAATTGACCGAACGTGTACCTCTGAACTCTGGCATCAGACAAGTTGATTTGAAAAGTTAATTTAGAAAATTCTTAATATTTCAAAAAAATTGGACTACATTTCTAATTTACATATAGTATACATCTGTATGTCAAGCTATGATAAAGAAAACAATAACTGGGGGAACTTTTCAAGATTTCCCTTTGATTTTTATATTAGAAGAATATGTTTGTAACTATATTGGTTTCACAGGCTTCTTAGAGATGCTAAGCAATGGGTAAGGCAGGAGAGCAAGGTCAAGGGGTGGCACTAGATAATGCCTATTTCCACCGGAGTCAGCAGCTCCAGACCTGTTGGCCACTGCACTGACATCACTCTTTGTTAGATGCAGAAGGCATGGGGGGACATGGGAACTGGAGAAAGGGAACGCCAGATCATGAAGGGAGAAAAAAGATCAAAGGACTGGCCATCAGTCACAGACACCTAATGCTACATCATGTCATGTGGCTACTGAAGGTCACATGCTGTTCTCAAGCATTCATAAGGAGCGATATAATCAGCACTGTCATCTTCAAGCACCAGGCAAATGGTGATTAGAAGACACAACAAAAATAGAATATGTATCAACATTCATAATGCGATGCGCACGATAGCTACCAAATGAACGCCATTCTGCTTGAGAAGAATTACTTGTGTTTTATGAACTTTGGAGGCATGAACTTTAGAGAAATGCACTGCGAAACAACTCTGACTTAGGAGCACATAAATTAAAGATAGGTGAATCTCAAGTAACTACTTAAATTATTTATTGAATAAGCATTAATGAAAGATGGACAAAGAATACTAAGAGAATTAAACCCAATGATCAGTCAGCACAGGCTCAAGTCTAGAAATTAAGGCAAAATTTCTTTGAAAATATTATGTAGGTCATAGGGGAAATTACTGGACTAATGATTCAGTTTTATATTAATTTTTAGAAACACAGTAAAGCTCACCTAAAGCAGACACTGAATTTTTACTCTCCTAATCTGAGAAATGTTTAAGAGTTTGTTTTACTTCATAAATGGAAAACAGAGGCTGATTTTTTTTGAAGGGAGACTAATGAAGCCAGATTACAGGAAACACAATAAGCTTAAGTAAGACAACCCTCTTAGTTTCAGGCATTAATACAATAACTTATCTACTTGTATTAAAATAATTTATACAGAAATCTGCTCTTTGAAGATGAGCAAATTAAATGCCAAATTTAGAGAGGGTAAGTGAACACCACATGCTCGATAATTGATTTTAAAGTAGTAAGAGACTAAACGGAAAAACTCAGTGTTCTAAATTATATTGATTTTAATTAAAATATTTTAGAGTCCAATGTCAGAGGACATTTCTCTTTAACAAAGTGACAGATTTTGAATTTCAATTCCTGTCTTTCCAGGGGAGTCAAGGTCTATACTTCTGAAAGAAGAGAGGCAAAGACCTCTTGAATGGGTTCTCTCAGAGAAACGATGGGTCAATTCAAAATCCTTCACTATTAACTACAATGGATCCTAACAATCCTCCTTTTCACTTACTTTTATAAGTAAATATACTTCTCCTTTTACTTACATCTATACATCTTAAAACTAAGGCCGTTTTCTTTTAAATTAGTTTATAATACTTTCATTAATTCTTATGACTTCCATTCTCTCTCATTTAGCCCCAAATCATTCCAATTTTACTATTTAAAACACACACACACACACACACACACACACACACAGAAGCATTCACTGTATTCACAGCATTCACTCCCTTTTAGGAGCAACCTATACATTTCTTTGGTCTTTTAATAAATAAGAGCAACCAAAAGCATTTTCTAGATTATGCATTTTAAATTATTGACATAGGTTAACATAAAAAAGGTGGACTTACCAACAAATTTCATATAAACTAATCCAAGTAATTCTGCTAGAGCTATAATACCCAAACCTGAAATCAGAAGAGGCCCATGCACTGGGGTGCACTCTGTAAACACAAATGAAACTTTATATTAGAAATTGACACAAAATAACACAACTATTTAGAAGAACTGCTAACCACAGTATTAAAAATAATACTCCTTTTAAGTAAAGTAATTCTTTTTCTAATAACTAAGGAACAAAAATCATCTTAGGTTTATCATTCACTCCACAAAAGATTCCAGTTATTAAAAGAAAAGAAGCTTCCCTCTGCATAACATGTATCACATGTATTGTGACTTACCACTTCAAGAAATAGTATGGAAAAGAGTATGTAAAACCTAAGACTGCAACTAAATGAAGCCCGATTATTTAAAAGGTTTCTTCCAGAAATACCAGCCTGGTATAGCTTGGCCACCAGAACCATCAGTCCATAGCTGTGTAGAGCCAAAAGGCTTGTGGTCATTTGGAAAGTACTATTCTCAATGGAGGACAAAGGAGTCGAAAAAAAAGCGCCCAGGTATGTGAAGTAGAGCTTCCAGTCATTGCCAGTGGGAATACAAAATGACTTGGCCACTTTGTAATAGAATTTGGCTATTTGTTCTAAGACTAAAGATATTCTGGACAAACAATCTGGCAGTCACATTGGCCGAGAGGTGGAAACTCTGGCCACACAAAAACAGGTGCGTGAGTGCTTATGGCAGCTTTAGTCATAACTACCCAAAATGGAAAGCAACCAAGATGTAAATGGAGGTATATTCAAGAGGTAAATGGATCAATAAATTGTGATACATCCACACAATGGAACTAATGTAAAAAAGAACAACTGAACTGTGAAAAGACAGGAAAGAAACTTAAAAAAAAGTCAACCTGAAAAGGTTAATATGATTCCAACCATATGATATTCTAGAAAATGCAAAACTATGGAGGCAGTAGAAAGATGGCGGTTGCCAAGGATTTCAAGGGAGGGAGAGATGAACAGGCAGAGAGCACAGAGGATTTTCAGGGGGGTGAAACTTTTCTGCATGATAACTCATCTATGACGGTGATTCATGTCATCCATTTGTCAAAAGAAGCCTAATGTGAACTCTGGGCTTTGGGGATGGTGACATGTCAATGTTGGTAACAAATGTACCGTCTGGAGAGGACGTTGCCAGTAGAGGAGGCAGTAAGGATGTGGGTATATGAGAACTCTCTGTGCTTCCTACTCATTTTTTCTGTGAATATAAAACTGCTCCTAAGAAAGTCTCTATTTTTTTTTTTTTTAAAGTAGAAGCAAACAAGAGAAAAGTCCCAAGAAAACTCTTTAGTTAAGACAAACTGAGACAAGAAAAATGGGACCCTTACCTGAGACACAGAGGCTTAATCCAACTACTGAGATTATATAGCCTAGCACTTGCAGGATCAATATGGCGATGGTGAAGGAGGACATCCCAACAGCTGGAGGAAGGAGAAGCATATTGAGTGTACTTAGGAAGCAGCCATTCCTACGTGTATTTTGTTCAATCAAGAATAGTAACCTATGACCAAAGGTGACTGGAGTTCCTTGTGTGATGCGAGATGCTTTCCCAGTGATCTAAATCTTACCCTTTCACAACAGTTAGCTCCAGATTCATACAGAAGATTTGTATTTTCACAGCGAGCTGAGCTGGAGTGGAAGTTTGTACCCAAGACCTTAAGACAATTCTGCTTTTACCAGATCTGTGTGTTTTACAGGATGAATGGCTAGCACGCAAGACTTTGCACATGCACACAAAATTGCTCTAGGGAGAGAGCCATTATGCAAACATGACACTGTGACTATCACAACGTCTCTCTTCTGTGGCTAGAGCTATGACTTTCTGACAATTTATACCTTTCCAACAGATAACTAGAGAGGCTCGAAGACCAAGAGATACATTCACAAACAGAAAAAAATAGCCTTTTTTTTTTCATTTTAAAATATTTTAAAAAGTTAACTTTCTTGAAGTAACACTGTGCCTTAACAGTACATAAATTTCAAGCGTGCATCATTGTAAATCAACATTTGTATATACAAAATTAACACCAGTCCTGCTCGTCCTTCTGATGCCCTCTGCCCAATTTCTCTCCTCCCTCTCCCTTCTCTTCCTGCAACCACTAATTTTCTTTTATTGACTGAAAGTCTATTCTTGTTTGATTTGGTCATTTGCTTACTTCCTTTCTCTATATACCACATATGCATGAAATCATACAATGTCTTTCTCCTTCTGACTTACCTCGTTAACCATAATTCCCTCAAAAATGGATTCTTTAATGGTAACATGATAATGGTTTATTCCTAAAATACAGTGAAAATGATACTAATTGGAGTTTGGACACCTCTATCACCTTTTAAGAACTGTTAAGAAGCATCAATAACCAAAAGTGCGTATGTGATTTAGAAGCCTATTTTGCAGGACTAGGTTTTGTTTGTTTTAACAGAGAGGCTTAGCAAAAGAAGAGCAACGGCATATTTAATATATATATGTACACACATATATACATACTTATAACTTCAAAAAAATGAAATAAGAATATGAAGCTAATCATATAAGAAATTACACAGCATAATTTTATTGACTGGTATCCAATGGATATGAAAATCATTTTTTACAAAATAATTGAACATACTGAAAACCTAAACTAACCCTGATGTTAATCCATCTGAGAAAAACGTCATTAAGAATAGCTTGGGAAATCTTTTAATAAACTGGCTTTTTGTTGATTTGTTCAAAGAAACACAAATATGTTAATCAAACATGTTTTTTGAATGACAATGATGGGCAAAATCAAGTTACCATGACAAATACTCACCTATCATAAACACACAGTACTGCAGTATTATTAATACATCCGTGGGAACGACAATTAAACCCAGTCCGGAAGAATTCTTTGTTGAATATTCACCTGTCAATAAGTAAGAATATTTTAAACATTGTCCTATGGCCCGCCTCCTCTACGGAAGGGGACAGCACTTAATTTATTCAAAGTATTCATCTCAGTACTAACCTTTAAACTGTGGAAGGTTTAAAGATACATAGAGCATACCTCATTTCATTCCACTGTGCTTTGTTATACTCTGAAGTTACTGTACTTTTCACAGATTGAAGGTTTGTAGCAACTCTGCATTAAGCAATTTTCCTAACAGCATATGATGAAGGTCAGCAATTTTTAGCAATAAATTATTTCTAATTAAACAATGACCATTTCTTTAGACTTAATGCTCCTGCACATTTACTACACTATGTATAGTATAAAATAACTGTTTCATGCACTGAGAAACCAAGCATTTCACGTGACTTGCTTTCCTGTGATATTTGCTTTATTATTATTATTATTATTATTATTATTATTATTATTATTATTATTATTCTGGAACCAAATCCACGGTATCTCTGAGGAGTGCCTGTATGTTTCCTCTAATATTTGACACAAAATAAGTGACTATTTGATGACTTATGATCAACCTTTAGCCATCTAAATGTCAACATCTAAGACTCAACATGTGGCAATCTTGAGTTGGCACTGCCTCCTTAATTACCTTACACAGAATTCCAGATGAGAAACTTTGGAGCCATCTCTGCCCTTGTCATTCACTATATTCAATCTGTCCCAGAGTCAAAACAACTGTTCTTCCAAGTTGTCTTCTGAATTCATCTCCTTCCTCCCATCATCCTCACTAACTACAGCTATGAACAGAGCTGCCAAATTTATGTTCCTAAACATCACACCTCTACTGTGTTCTGTTCAACAACAGCGTAGGCATTGAGCTCCAGCCCACCTATGCTGTTCTTTCCATGTCCCAGAGACCCTCATTCCCTTGCCTACTCCCTCCAAATGTGGCTTCTGATTCCCACACCCATTCCCACTTCCATGCTTCCATGTCTTGGCTAATGAAGTTCTTCACCTCTGGGTTGAAGGGTGACTCTGAAGGTATGTCTCCCTATGAATCCCTATAATCTGCTCATTCATTTATATGCAAAAGAGTATCATGTTTTAAAGCAAAAGACATGATTAAGTTAAGATTTTGAAAGGAGGAGCTTACTTAATTTTCCAGATGGTCCCTAAATGCAATGACAAGTGTCTGTGCCAGAGAGAGGCAGAGGGAGATTTGACAGAGACACAGAGAAGAGGAGATAATGTGGCTTGGGAAGCAGAGACTGGAGTTCTGATACCACAGTCAAGGCACTGCAAACACTACGGGCAAACATCAGAATTGGAAGAGGCAAGGAATGAGCCTCTCCTAGAGCCACAGAGGGGAGTTTGGCCCAGAGGACAACTTCGCGTCATTTGACAGCCTCCAGAACTGAGACTATGATTTTGCTATTGTTTTAAGACATTCAGTTTGCGGTGATTTGCTAAAGAAACTCAGAAATTGATCAGCCCCCTCCACCCCGCCAAAATGCCCTTAACGTCCTAGGTCCTGCCTTCTATCCTCCTGGGGACTGTAGATATCTTACCTGGGACGAAAAGAATGGCTCCAACTATGACAACCACAGTGAGTAATAGTCCAGCAACAAATAAAATAATGGTTTTCTCCTTCGTATGACTGGCTTTATATTTAAGTGCTTAAAAAAAGAACAACAAAAAAATTACATGAAGTCAATCACAAGAAGTGAAGTCATTTCTACAACTTAAAAAGTACCGAGACAAATTGATAACTGACTGCAAGTGAATAACCTTTGAAGAACAACTCTTTCATCTCATGGAAAGCCACCTCAAATCTTTGTCATAAGTCAATGGCTAAGTAGTGTCAAGGCAGAGTGTATGCATGGAGGCTGAATTTACAGGCAATGCTTTGTTCCCCTACATTTCAAAGAATGATGTTAAATACATGAGGCTTTCTCAACTGAGGCATTCAAAAGATTTTAGTCCCAAAAGTCTCTTGGAGAGGTATTCTGTGATCGCAGAAGGTCCGGCTGTACCCCTGACTCTTGCACAGTGGATGCCAGTGACAGTGCCCAGCTGTGCCAACAAAAACATCTCCAGACTCTGTTAAACATCAGGTTCCACCAGACACACATGTTGTTGATGGGAAATAATTGGCTAATTAGCAATTTCTAGAAAAAGGAACTTGTTCCACCTTATATAACATTTCTGAAAATCTAGAGACTTTATTTTGAAAAAGTAAAATAAATATTAGACAAATCACATCTCCTTGAAATTGAGAATGAGAAATGCTTAAATTGTTCATCTAAAATAATCTAATGAAAATAAACTGTACTCACTCATCATACATGAGGGCTCATCATATATACATACATACATACATACATCATTCACATATACTGCATCAGATTTTGAAGCTATCTCAACTGTGAAGTATCCAGTACCTTCCCTAAAAGAATGCAATAAATAAAACTAATAATATTATTTCTTTAACTATATATTCACTTTTTTAAATTTCATTTTGGTTGAAATTAAAATGAGTTTTTCACCAAGAGCTCTTTAAAGTAACCTAAAAGACTGTGTAGCAGAGAGAGACAGAAAGTATAACTGAAATTCTGTTGTATTTCACCCACATCTGATATTCTCCATGTCATTAATCAATGAGTGACTGTCATAACGTATCAAAAATCATAAAAACAACAAATAAATATATACATGACCATGATGAAACTCTGTTAAGGATATCTGACCTATGGTTATATTATCACCTATAGCTAAGGTGTTTAAGATATCATCCAGGTATCTGAAGACTTAAAAAAAAATTCTACCTATTCATATTTTAGATTGTAACCTCAAATTTATCCTCTACATGAGGAGATGGAGGTCTAATGGCGGTCTAATTAATAATCAGTTCTGTAACTGAGTAACTGAAATCCACGTTTATCAGAAAAGGCAAGTTCCCCAAAGTTTCATTTGATCCATTCAGCCTTGAGACTTACGTGAGGATAACTCAGTTACATCAGATTTTCTTCTAGGGAACAGATTTTCACAGCTTTCCACATTTCTAGGCCTAAACACTGGCCAGTGTAAGGTTACAAAAAGCACAGCCACACAAAGAAAAAGAAATTTCCTCTAGACAGATGTCAGATTTTCCATTATAATTCCATGCATATTGTTATAATACATAGATGCATAAATAGAGTTTGAAAGGTCTGCGAAAGGGTTGTAAAATATAAGCTGTTTCAAATGTAGCTCACAATCAGTCATTCATAAGAGACTCTCCTAGGTTTAATTCAATACATGAAAGAGCTACTGAGATCAAGCAGCAAGAGTTCATCTCAGCGTACAGTAGAAGCTCATGCAAAAAAGGCATACTTATGCCGTTCTTAAAAAAAAAAACAAAGAGTTTATATCTCATATACAATTCATCCTCTTCAGTCTCAGAAGAGCTACGGTAGGAAAATCAAGCCAACAGCAACAAAACAAAATACCACTATTAACAATGTTTTACCATAGAACTGACCTTTCAAAACTTTTATACAAAAATACAACATATTAGAGGGCGTTTTAGTTCTTGTTGATTAGTTCGATCACTACTTCTTTTCAAGGCTTACCTAGATTCTTCAGCAAACAACTCTAACAAATCTATTAGTGGAGTCTTCCTAAGTACCTATAGGAAATGAAAGCATTTCTCCATGTTTCCTTTAGTGAACCTTTACAAAGCTTCTTTTCACTCATTTTCTTTGCTCACAATGGCCACATTCTAGTAGGTACCATAGTGTGAAAAAGATACCTTGATGTTCCCTTAGTAGTCAGCTTTTTTCAGTGGACCTAAATAGTCAGGAATCTGATATAGATGCCATTATAACCCAATCATCTTGAGGGGTTTTTATTGGTGATCTTTTCTTGTTCTTTAGTAAGTACATTGATTTATGGATCAAACACATCAAAACTTTAAATGCAGCAAAGAGAAGAAATTCTAGTAATCTGCCAGATGCTGAACATTAGATAAAAAAATTTTATGTTTTTAACAGCAAGCTCTAATCAAATTTCCTGGTATAACTTTCTGTCTGCTTGATGAGACCATTTAAGTAATTTGTAAAGCTCTGTATTAAAAGATTCCCCTCAGCTAAAATTATTGAAATAAATACACAAAACAAAATAGGAGAAATAACAGTGCCTATACTTTTCACTTTTTAATGCAGTAATAAGTTTATATCAACACTGAGAGGAAGGCACAGAGATTTTTCCATATACTCTCTACCCCCAAACAAGGAGTGCCTTCCCAGTTATCAACATACTCACCAAATGGTACTTTTTTTTAACCAAGGATGAATCTACACTGACACACCATAATCACCCGAAGTTCACTGTTTTTTAGGGTCCACTTTAATGTTATACCGTGTATGACCTTGGATAAATGTATGATGACATGTGTCTATCATTCTAATATCACAGAGAATTTCAGTGTCATAAATATCCTCTGTGCTCTGTCTATGCAGATTTTCCTCCACCCCACTTCTAGCAACCACTGAGATTTTCACTGTCTCCCTAGTGTTACCTTTTCCAGAATGCCTTGTAACTGGAATCCTAAAGTATGCAGCCATTTCAGACTGGTTTCTTTTACTTAGTCCTATACATTTAAGGCTCCTCTGTGACTTTTCATGCCTTGGCAGCTCGTTTCTTTTAGTGATGAATAATAACCTATTTGTAAGTGGGTCAGTTTATTTACCCATTCACCAACTGAAGGCCATCTTGGTTGCTTCTAAATTTGGCAATTATTAATAAAGCTGCTATAACCATCCATGTGCAGACTTGTGTTTGGACATACGTTTTCAACTCCATTTGGGTAAAGACCAAGGAGCACAATTGTTGAATGAAATGGTAAAAGTAGGCTTAGCTTTGGAACAAATTCCTAGTCTTCCAAAGTGGCCACGCCATTTTGAATTCCCACCAGCAATGCATGAGTGCGCCGGTTACTGAACATCCTCTTTAGCATTTTGGATTGTCAGTGCCTACATTTCAAACAGAAAGTTGTCATCTTGACGCTGCCTGACAGAGGAACACCAACATATGGGGAGACATTTTTATTAATAAATTAGGTAATCTAAAAATTTCCCTTTTATACCTCCTATAAAATAATTCAACTCAGTCAGCTTCTCAGAAATGAACTATGTTGATTCATTCATTGGTTCCACATGTATTTTCTTTATACCTACAATGTATCAGGCCCTTTAATTAATTCAAATCATATCAAACAAATCAAGGTACAAGTATGTTACTATATTCAATAATAATTGAGCACCTATGATATTACAATCTCTATTCTAAGTGATAGCAGTGAACAAAGACAAATTTCTTGCCTCAATGCCCTTATATTCCAATGTGTGAAGAAGTGTGCGTGTGTGTGTGTGTGTGTGCACGCATGCGCGCGCACGTGCACACCAGCTGGAAGAAAGGAGAGGAATACGTGATGGGCGTATTCCTTACACCCCAAACCTTCTTGTCTACTTAAATACAAAGCATGTGTCTATTCTAGCTTAAAAAGCACTTTTACTTATTTAATCTTAAATGAAATGTAGCTTTAGCCACCTGAAGAGATAGCTAATATTATGAATCAATATTCAACTGGGATTTCCCAACTCCCTGTGACAGATATAAAGAACATCTAAGGCGGGAGACTGTAGTTGATGAAATCCAGTGAAATTACCAGGTCAACTTAGAGATCAAGTAAAATCTATCACCTTAGTTCTCATGATGTTTCAAAGAGGGACTCTGATAGTTCACATGGGTCCATACAGACTGCAGTCCATCCAACACAAATCAAAGTTCAAGAATTTAATACCAGCTCAAAAACATGACATTCAGACAGTTCCTTACTAAGAGATTTGTGAGTGCAGTGGTGGGACAGGAGGGCTAACCAATGAGGTATAATGCATATCAGATCAAGAATAAATCATGAAGAGAGACATGGCTTTTATTTTATTACAGTACCACAGGCTGATAACTCTAGGAAAGTAATTTTAGAACTATTTTGGTATCTGTTGAGCTGTAAATATTGTCTTTAATGCAGGATAAAGCATATCTGATAACTTTCGAAATGAAATAATTTCAATTTTTTAATTAGTTATATTTAAATTACTATTTAAAATGCTTAACATGTTCATAAAAAGAACAATGAAGGCTTTGTGAAACTGGTGCTGGGAAAAATGAATATTAATGTCAATTATTAATGCTGATTACTTGCCAAAAGGCTAGTAAAATAATTTTATAATAAACTCCATACACTGTCCAATTAGCTTTGAGAAAAACAACTTCGTCTAAATGAATACTGCCTAGAAATTACATTCCCAATCTAAAGGACTGAGAAATAAAAGAGCTCAGGCTTTGTACAGCAAGTACTTTGAATAGAAAGGATTAAAGAAAAGGATGTCCAATACACTAACCTCTTTTCCTTAGTACCAAACGTACCCTGGTCTTCTGGATAATGCCGTAACTTCAGATATATGCAGGAAGTTGAGCTGCTTCAATGTGGAAAGGGTCAAAGAACAGCATCTACGTTTCTACAAAAGAGTGCGCTACCAAGCTATAGTTTTATTCTGTTCCTCCTACAATTAAATCAGTGTGCACAAAATCATGTAATAACAGACTGTGATGACTATGTGGACAGGGCCCAGGGAAAACACAGGGAGTTGAAGATTATTAAATAGAATTCAGAGTAAGCTTAATAGTAAAGTCTTCTTAATAAGGACTCATTACAGAACTAGGTTACAGAATAATTCATTACAATATTTATTGTAATATTTTTTCTTACTGGATAGGAATTTCTTGATGTTAGCCTATATCCTCACTTGTGCAGAATGATTTTTCTACTGAATTTCCCTGTTCCATTACCTCTTTTCAATGTGCTTTCATGGCCCAATTACTTTCAATATTAAGCTAATCTTCAAGATTGAACTCAAGGTCTTAGTAGGATCTCAAGTCTGTTATGATGATTTTCCCTTGACTTACCCAACAATGATTTCTACAGGTGCAGCTAATCAAACACCTCTAAGAAGTAACGAAAATCTTTGTGTAATAATCTTGACCAGGAACTAGAGAGTTAAAAAAGAAATATAAGATGCCTGGAATGCTTAAACTTGAAATATATTATAATAGTCCACAATCTCATGGTTCTGATTTGCATGAATTTCAGTTTCCACAGTTTCATTTTACCACAAGTCCCCCAAAATCACAGCTCAAGTTTCAGTTACACAATATATTAACAAATATATTTGCAAAACGCGCAAACATCATTGTGCTGTCTTCAGTCCGCAAATCACATGACACCTAACAGATGTGTGTCGGATCAGTGACCAATCATAACATTTCTTTCAAAGGCTGTTGGTGATTGGTCACTGCACATCTGTTAATCATTCACACTCAGATAGCAAAGTGTGTGTTATCTCCTTTGCTCCCAGTGATAAACTAACATGGCATTTTATAATGAATGATCAAAAGAGGAAACCGGGCAACTAAGATGAAAGAGCAAAGAAGCGAAAAGTGATAATGTGGGAAGTGAAAATCGAATGGAACATAAATGGCATTCCAGAAGAAGTAGCTGCCTCTGAGAATGTCAACACTCATGTTATTCAAGAGACTCTAGATAGGCAATGAGAGGAACACAGGAAAAGTGAACTTACTGGCATAAACGAGGACAGTGAGGAGGTTGTGACAGAAAAAAATGAAAATGTCCCAAAGGAAGTGACTCAAAAAAAAAACAAAACTCTTCACATGAAAGAAACTCTTGTGGATATTTCATGACATTGTAAACTTTAAGGATGAAATGTTGGAAGCTGATATAAACTTAGACAGGATGATAATTCACCAAGGCTTGCTTGGTATCCACATTTTCGTGATGGGGAGGCGAACACACAAACACCGCATGAACTACTCACTCTTGATAGAACACTTCAATTCTTAATGTTTTAATTTTCAATATACTAAATGTTGGTTTCACTAATTTTGTCATTTCTTAATATCGTGACTACTGACAGTGAGAGTTTTTAACAAAAAAAATGACAGAAGCTCATGGAGTAATAGTCAGTTTCTACATTTATTATTAGATTCTGCTTACTGGGTCATGTTGCTGGTCTCACGGTTTTCTAGTAAAAGGAGGACTCCTTGGCTCCAAGGAAAGTTTGTAAGAGGACCACGGAAGAAAACTAAGAAATTCAGAAGGTTAGCCATTTCTCAATCTAGGGTTGAACTTGAATCCTACAGGAACTAGTGATCTGGGTGAATGGCTCATAAAATCATTTACCAAACATCTAAATGCTGGAAAGTACCTGCTCCATTGTTAAAAGAGGAGAACCGCCCTGAAATGCAACCTGTCAACAGAATGGGAAACTGAGTTAGCACTGTTTTCAGAACAAAAACAAAGTGTGTGAAATGCAAGATTGTTAGAATTACTTCAATTAAGGTTCAGAGTTTGAGCCTAGTCATCTCTGAGCTAGCTGTTAACAAAGTCTAAATTCTGCTTCAAAGTTCCTAAATGAATGCACAAAGAGAAAGTATAGGTACATTTTCTCGCACGAAACCTTTGTTTTCGAAATATGGTTCACCAAGTCCTGACTTGACTTTGGAAGTTTCAAAGTCTGCCCAGCCTTCTTCTTCAGTAGCGTTGATCCTAAAGTCAAGATCCAATCTGGTATAAAGAAACTCATTCTCCTCAAAGGGAAGGCAGAACCTGCTGTCTTGACTGAATGTTCAGCCTTTCAGCCTAAGGAAAGTCCAGATTTTATCTTGGATCAACAAAAGGCTGAGATGGGGAACCAGAGGAACCAATGAGAAACCCCCCGTGGTCAAGTACAGACTGTACGTGGTTATCGGAAGACGTTAGGGAGAACTAGAAAAATCTAGAAGGTGAAGGTCGAGGTGTGAGTGATTAATACTGCTTTGGAGATTGTAAGCTACAGTACACTGTATATATAAAATGAAGCACTAGTGGAATCCCCAGACCGTCAACATCAGGCAGCAGGCCTCTTAGAAAGGGTATAAAAGAAAAGCCCATTTCGGTCCATGACTATCCCAAAGTTTAGTTACAGAAGGCAGGGAACATGCACTTAGATGACTCAACTGAAGTGTGAGCAATACCAAGCCTGGAGCAGTAAGCATTTCACGTCTACCTTTTCAGCCTATAGCCAAGTGTCTGGCCATCAGTAAGTACCTGTCGGCAGGCATGTGTGGACTAAAGTAGGCCAGAGTTCTGTCCTATCACTAACAGCTTCAGCGACTCCGTATGTGTACCTACAAAGAGGTTCACCCTTCATGGAAAAAAAAATTCTGAAAATAACTTCAAGACAGAGAGGCAGTTTAGCGTCAAGGTAAATAGCACTGGTTCAAATCCCAACATTACTAGGAAACAGCTGGGTGACTGTGGGGAAACTGCCTAACCTATCTGTGCCCCGGTTTCTTATCTATACCCTGAGAATGATAGCAATAGTGTCTACTTCCATGGAGGTTCTAGGAGAAGCCAATGTGATTTCAGACGTACAGAATTTTGTATAGTATCTATCATACAAGCATGAGTTTCACACTTGTTTAGTTACTATTATCAAAAACGTCTTCAACTGTGAGTCCAGACTGGATGAATCAAGCACATAGACACATCCTACACACGCACACACACGCATACACACGTGCACACCAACCATACCTATTTATTCTCAGATGAGCCTACATAAAATTTTGCCACCACACTATTTCCTTAGATTCATAAGTACATTCCTTAAAATGATCGATACAAAAATTAAAGAGCATCCAACCTCATTAGCACACAAATGAAAATAAAAACAAGATGTGTTTCATCTATCCAATCTGCCAAAATTTTAGAATGATACTGATTTCAGGACTGCCAGGTAAAAGACAGGTCTTTGCATCTGCAGTGGTAATTGACAAAAACAACGCCTGGCATTATGTTATCACAGCAGTCTTAAAATATCTCTGCCATTTTCGGTTTTATACATCTTTAGCAGAGCTACTTTCATAGTATCCACAAAAAATTGGAAATATCCTTACTCTCCATCAAGATGAGAGTTAAGTAAATTATAGAGCATCTGTACAAGATGAGCACAGGCAACTATAAAAAGATTTCTGAAAAGAGGGGGAGATGAGGATATACAACCATATAAGCTATGTGAGTTCAGGGTTTTCTATTATTTTTTAAAAGAAGGATATCAAAAATGCATAGAAGCAGAAAATTCACTAAAATAAACCAAGTTCATTTCTAGGCCAGCGAACTTTGATTTTTGTTGTTCCTCATAACAGCCTCTATTATAAGATGTTCTGAAGTGGTTTGTATTACCTTTTTAAAGTTAGAAAAAGACTGTAAAGTCATTTTGGCAGATAGTGAACAGATTAAATCTTGGTTCTGACCAATGATAATGTTGTGATCCCAAACTTCAATCCATACAAATGCAACAAATTACACTACAAGGAAATCATTTCATGATCTTAATAAAACCAAGCTCTTCCCTACACAAATCATACAATTTGACTTTAAGAGCTAGATCTGCCTCAAAGGTCTTCCCTAACATGAGTGAGGACTGGACAGGTTCTGATGTTATAAACAGTCTTCTTCTTGAGAGAGGGCTTACTGACAATATAAGGAAATTTCTGCAAGCAGTCGAGGAAGTTTTAAAAGCAAGAACTGTGAAATGTCTATGCCCTTTACTTCCCCTTTTCTACCTTTCAGACAAAAGATGAGAACAGCTTTGAAATCACAAAGTACGTCCAGAGGAAGAAGAGTCCTTACTATATGATATCAGTCATCTCCATTTCATTTTTATATATGATTTTAGATATACATGACTTAATACTTCAGAGTAAAGGAACATTCATGAAGCACACTCCAGTATTTTACCAGCTTTCATACTTTTAAAGACAGCAGAATAAAGTAAGTCAAAGAGATCAGCATTATTTACTGCTTATCTTGTGTAAATCTTCCTTGGCTTCCAATGACAATTTCAGTGTATGACAGGGAAAGACAGGAATAAGTCTTTCATTTTAGAAGTTTAAAAGCATAGTGTCCTTTCATTGTTAGTTTCTCTTAACAAATTGGTATGAAATGTAATCTTCATTAATCAGAACACATCTTAGCATTTTACCTAGTAGCGACAATTCTCCACTGTGGACAGTCACGTCGGATCTGGCATCAAGATTTGCCCTTGTAGTGATCAAAGAACACAACTCTCCCTGGCTACTTCCCCAGAGGCTGCAGCAAACCAGGCAGAGATGACAGAATACTGTCGCACGGGCCTTTCTCAGGGATGAACACATGTATACAGAGAAGTTCAAACTGGGAAGGAAGGTAAGTCTTAATGCATCAAAAGTATATCATCCTACCTTAAGACTAACTAGCTGTGATCATGTCTTTACCCCGCTAAATATATACATATAATGTATGTATAAATGTTCTATATACAATAAAATTCACTGTAGTTTAAAGTATTGTGATTACTAAGATTCCCACTATATTTTCTTAAGTCAACTATCGCAACTTATGAGGGATAATACACATTTCAAGGAGCATATTCAGATTGTATATTCTTACTTTTCACATTATCACACTTTTAAATTCAACTTACATAACACCTCTCACTGATACTACCTCCCAGAAATACAATTCCACCTCCAAAACATAAATGAAAATAAAAGAGAAATCAATACTTACTCACAATACCAAACTGTCCCCAGGACAGAAGTATAGCCAAGATTGGGAAAATGACCACTAGGATAGTTTCATTTGGAGAAAACCATGACACTGGGAAGAAAGAAAACAAAAATCACAATGAATATTTATTACCATCACTTTAAGTCCTGCCAGTAGATAGGCAACAGCAGACTGTGGAGCAAGAAACTAAAACTAATTAAAACGGCAGCCTTAAAATAAATAAGCAACAAATTGCCTATAAAATGAATTTACATAACATTTTACTTATGAAACAAGAAGCGAGTTACTCAAATGTTTTCTGCATTTTCTCTAGCCTGGAATTTATGGAAGTGGGTAGTAAGGCCCAGGAATGAGAACGAGGCTCTGAGGATTAGAAATCCAACTTGAACTTAAAATCTTTGTCACCTTGGACAAAGTCTTAACACCTCTTTGCGACACCAGTACCACACAGTGCCTAGACCTTGAAGGACCACTGTGTCTGTGAACAAAGTTAATATATGCAAAGGGCTTAACACAAAGCTTGGCATTCACCACATGTTCAGGAAGCACTGCATTTATCATTATGTGCTTCTGTGGGGAACTCCCGCATGTGTCATGTGCCAAGAATATTCTCTAAAACAACATGAGTCTTCCTGTAAAGACTGACTCAGGAAAACAATGAAGAAATTGTGCACCAGGTCCCTTTACCCTACTGTGACTGAGACTGAGAGAGAAGTGAGGCCCAGCTCCTCTCAAGCTTACTCTAGAATAGAAGGCATATTCTGTGACGCTTCGAAAGGTTATGTACATGAAAAGTAACATGACTGAGGCAGTAAGGGAGCTTCCATTAGGTGGGTCCCATGTTACCTAGATGGTAAAAATACAACCACATGTTCTACATAAAGGACATGAAGCCTTCAAATAAGATTCGTTGAGGACTTTTAAAAAGTAAGTTTAGCTGCCTCTTGCCAACTCCTCAGACCATCATTTTGTTTATACCATTTCCTCTCTAGTGAAAGAGTCAAGGATACGCACCAAGAGTATTTCAAAATTTGCCTGTACATGGAGGATTTGCTATCTGAATAACACTTCTGAATACTGCCTGACATAAGCACGGGTATTTGTCTAAAATCAGCCCTCTTCATTCAAATCAAATCCTCCACTGCTGTCTTCCCCATCACCACGAAAGGAGCCTTGTGGGCTTTTCAGGCCACAAAGAAAGTCATGTATTTCTTGAGTTGAACTTCTAATGGTAAACCCTGGTAAATGGTCACATCATCTCCAGAACATAACGTTCTAATTCTGTCTTACAGCTACTAACTTTTAAGAATCTAGCATTCTGTCCTCCTTCCACATAGTAGAGACTCAAGGAGTTTGCTGTTTGAGGTCCAATGGGTTAGTTTACTGAGTAAATGGAAGGTAGTTTTGTTTTATGTTTTGTTTTTTTGATACTCAGATCAATACCAAGAGATAAATGATTTGGGATACTATGAATCAGTATCTTAATTTCCATCTGGATTGTGGAACTTCTTCCAATACCAAAGAAAACATATTTCCCTTTGGTCTAAAATCCTACCAGGAAAAGACTTTTTGAATTTTGCTTAAGTTTTCACAGCTAATGCCCAAAGGATTTGGTAAAAGCTGTATGATCTGATGATTACTCTTAATCAACTAATTTTTCTCCTACTCACTTGATTATTTTGCTTTGAATAGTGTAGATTAAAATCTTCTCAAATCGTCACAATTGTTATATGAGGAATTATTAACTTCTCCTTAACAATGAAGAAGTGAAAGTGCCTTAAACTAAGCATCTTAAATTTTTATGTCCCCAAAGGACTCTTGGCATTCCACCCTACCCACCTCTTGACCAAACTATCTGGTCTTGGTTTTCCCTATTTGAGTAGCAGTAAGTTTTGTTTCTTCAGTTTCACTGGGCCAAAATCTTGGAGTTGCATATGCCATATCTGGTTCAATAGCAAATCCTGCAGGCTCTACCTTCTAAACATAGTTAGGATCTCATCTCATGTTCAAGATGAGTTGACAAGAAATATAATTTCACTGCCTCCTCCCGACAAAAGAAAAGAACTATCTTAGGATATATTAGTATAAATCTGTTAACAAAAATAAGAGACACATTTGATCCTGGTCTGACTACTCATTTGCCCCACATTTCACAACTTTATTGAAAGCCCACAGTGGGTAGGGTACTCTCCTAAGTGTCTGAAGTTCAGTCGTGAACCAGACCGGCGAGGCCATGAGTTTGGGGAGAGACAGAGTTGAAGAGCAAACTCATATGGGCAGGAAGGGAAGGTTTCTAGGAAGAAGAGTTGGATTTTAGCCTTGGATGTAATGAAACCTGTGATGTAGACAGGGAAGAAAATGTGTCAAAGGAACAGAGACTTGGAACAACTGATGATGGCTGCTGTTCTAGAATTCTATGATTCAACCTGAGATGGGAAGAGTTTGCTGGGGCAACATCATGTGGGGTCTTCACAGCTTGCTATTAAGAGGGTTTAGATTCTATCCCAAGAGCAATAATAAGGAATGGGAAAACCCAAATAGGGAAGAAAAATAACCTGATTTATGTTAACATCTTCATTGGCAGTTAGGCAGAGAATGGATTATATAGAAGCAGGACCTGTCAGAAAGTTACTGCAGCATCCAGAGAGTAGCAGGAAGGTGGGATGAAGCCCACAGATACAGCTCTGAATTCAGTTCCACTCATCACATTCAAAGACGTAACAGGGAGTCATTCTTAAGGAAGGTGACTTTAATGAGGATACTGAACGCATGAACAATGGCTCTAAAGGAACTGGGGACTTTTACCCTGGAGAAGAGTAAATGTGGAAGAGAAATACTATAGTCTTCCCAGTGAGTAAGAAATTGCGAAGTTGCAAGTTTTAGCCCGATTCAAGGAAGAACTGGTACTGCCTGATAATAAACCAAGATCCTTTGGGAAGTAACGGAGTCTCATCACGTCAAGTGTTTAGGTACAAAGTCTGAATGACCGGAGATATAATAGAAGTAATTCATGAATTAGATGGTAAGACAGACTAGATGACTACTCCAAGTCCCTATGCAGAAATAAGAAGTGAAAAAGAGATCTCAATGACAAAAGGAGTGGGACTATAGAACAAAGAATATTTTTGTCTAAGTGATTCTTAACTGGAGTTTATCAGAATCACCTGGGAATTTCTTTGAACTTCACACACTTTCTACTCTCAGTTCTCACCCCAGGATTTTAATGTGCTCTTGATGATAAATGTGCATGAGCATGTGGTGGGAGGATGGTGGGATAAAGAGGTTCATGGTTCTCTCAGCTTAAAAATCAACTGCTGCACTGGTGGAATTTACCTTCTCTCACTGACACGAATGTGTTACCTCTCTCTAATTTATTGAGGTGGGAAGTCTGAGGATTGTCAAATCGGACATTCAAGAACCACGTGAGATGCTGTGGGGGAAAACAATGTTTTAAATAAACACACTTATCTTCTCATCCATCTATTGATTTGCTACGGTAGGACTGTCAGATGACTTCAACCTTGCTTCCCCAAGAGAGGGAGACATTAACAATACTCCTTTAAGGTGCCTTTCCAAACTGAATCTCTATGGCGCCCCCACAAATAAATTAAGTTTAAATGGATTACAAACAATAGCTAATATTTTTCTGCCTTGGGCTTAAGAAATATATCCAAGGGCATCCACACTCTCATCCAGTCAAGCTCTGATGGACAACCCTGTGCATTACCCTTCCCCAATTGCTGGTCAGGTAAGAAGGGCTGTAGGAAAATGAACCTACTCATGGAAAACAGAGAAATGATGCGAAGAGGATATAGCCTATGGATGAGGTTTAAGTCTGGCTCCCAAGCTGAAGTATCATTAAAGACCAGGATCTCATTTCTCTTATCACTATGTGTAAAATGGGACAAGGTGAAAAAGTGAAGCAATCAACTCCAGTCAATTAAGTGTGGCTCTCCTTCAAATATACACGCAGCAAATCTCTGCAAACATATACACCACCAGTTTCCACAAAAGAGCACAGTAAAATTTACAACACTAAAATTCAAGCCCAAATTTTACTTCATGTTTCAGAATTGTGATGACTTCTGGAAGCATCAGCTTCGGTAGGCTATAATGCCCAGTTATTCAATGAAACTCAGAATTCTAAGTTGCCACCCCACTCCCGTGCCTCTACCGAATGCCTGCCCACTGCAATCAGCCTTCTGGAATTTCCTCCTTCAAGAGATGGGACTGTGAATACGTGGGATTGGATTCCTATGATTACATTATGTCATGTGACAAAAGGGATTTTGCTGCTGTGATTAAGGTCCCCAATCAGCTGACTTTAAGAAAGTGAGATGCCCTTGGAGGGAATAGGAGCTGAGCTAACCTGGGCTCTTCCTGGCAAAAGAAATTCAACATGTGAGAGGGAGTCAACAAGAGGAAGAGTTCCTTTTCTGGCTTTAAGTATGACAGAGGCTGTGTGACAAGGAATGGGGGGCAACTTCTAGAAGCTGAGAGAAGTCCCGGCAGACATCTAGCAAAGAAACTGGGACCACAGTCCTACAATCACAAGGGGCTGAGGTCTGCCACAACTGTGTGAAACTGGAACATGACCCCAACCTCCAGATGAGAACACAGCCAAGCCAAGGCACTTACTAGCCTTGTAAGACTTCTTAGATGGAGAACTCCTACCACAAACATCACTGTCACCTGAACATCTGTGAGCTTATCAATGGGTGCCATTTTAAGCTGCTACATATGTGGTTGTTACAGAGCCCTAAAAAGTAATGCTGAACATTACTGAGCACATGTTCTAGGCAGCATGAGAGACAGAACAGTCTTTTCCACGTCAGTCATTCCTGTACCCACAAGAATGGTTCCTGATTTTGCCATTAAAAAAAAAAAAAAAAAAGTAATGCCAAGAACTTGTAATAGCTTTGTGCCAACATTATGAATAAAAGGTATATAGCACATTGATGATGAAAATGCCAACTGCTGAACTTGAGCTGACCTTTTCAAACAAAACCCTAATATCTTACCAGGAAATAACAGTAACATTTTCAGCTTCCAAGTTTTTGTGTCATTAATAATATAAATACAAATATGAATAACAAATTTTATAGCTAATATGACTTACATTTAGTATTTGGCCGTTTACAAAAGGTTTACACAGGTACAATGTACTGTGCTGGTTAGAAAAAAATTCTGGGCTTTAAAAACAGACAGATCTACCTCAAAGGTCTGTCTATGACTCTGACCCTGGACAAGCGCCCCAAATCTTTCTAGCTTTCTTACTTGCTAAATGGAAAGACCTGTATGTCCTAGAATTCTTGAGGTCACGGTACATAATATGCATCAATTTTCCAGCATGTGCTCAAATAAATGTGCGGCTATTTTACTGCTCTCAGTTGTGCTGCTAGCACTTTCTTGAAAGCAGGGATCATGTCTTAAGTCACCTCTGAATCCATACGGCCTAGCACAGTGCCCGCACACAAGAGGCACTCAATGAACCTTTTTTAAGAAAGAGCGCTATTAACTTATTTACAACGCCAACGATCATGTGATGGAGATGGTATCTTCTTTTTACAGGTTAAACACACTGAGGAGTTGCCCTGCCCTGGTGACTTTAGTGGCTAAGTCCATGGCCCACAGCCAGCACAGTCCACAGACATCCCAAGGACAGGGGTTTGCAGCCTGGGGCTGGGTGAGCAACCAAGATGAGCAACTAAATACAACATATAAGAGCTTCCTCCTCCCCTCTCTTCCTGCCTGCCTACCTATTCACCTTCATTCCCGCCTGCGTCTTTCCTTAAAAAAACCAAAAACCAAAAATTGAGGGCTAGTAAGTTGAGCTTCTTATTCAAGTCTTCTTCAACAAGAAAATGCTGAAATACAGAAAAGGCTTTTTAAATTCAAATCCCATGCTCCTTCTGGACAAAGGCATCAGAGGAATACGCAACTATAGCTCTTAGATAGTATTTCCACGTGTGTAACCTCAGAGCTCAGGAAACAGAGGGGACGGGGTGCAGGGAACGGTTACCCTTAGTTCAAAGTAGAATTCTCCGGTAGGTAATTTCTATTTCTCACGTATGCCTCTATTTATAAAAAAGCACAACACAATGAAAGTGGTTTCTACTGACTAATTCCCCAAAGTCCACATGATGAGTAAGCATCATTATCTTAATAACTTTGTATTCCAAGAAAGATTCCTGCCCCCACTTAACGTCCATGTGTGCATGCACGAGCATGCACACACGGGCGGAGGGAGAATTTTCTTTTTTCCTCAAAAAACAGGTGCAAAATAGTGATAACACCAGACACTGGAAAACATGTGAGAAAACTAGATCATGAATACACTGCTGATAGGATCATCACATGGGAGAACCACTCTGCAAAACAGTTTGGCACTTTCTTTAAAATGAAGCATGCACTGAAATACACTCAGTGAATGCACTTCAGACATTTTTCTAGAGAAATGAAGACTGTGGTCACATAAAAACCTGTACACAGTCATTTACAGCAGTTTCATTTGTCATAGCCCCCAACTGAAAACAACGAAAATGTCCTACAACAGGTGAATGGTTAAACCAACTGTGATATACTCATATTGTGGAATACTACTGAGTGGGGAGGGTGGGAGATGGGGAGAGAAGGGGGAGGGAGAGAGATAGAGAGAGAGAGCTTGAGAGAGAGGGGAGAGAGGAAGGGAAGAATGAATGGCGAAAGAGAGAGATGGCAGCTGGAAGAAAGAGAAAAAACTATTGATTCATGCAACAACTTAGATTTGTGTTGGATGAAGAAAAGTCAGTCTCAAAGGTTACCTACTATATCACAATTATACAACATCATTAAAATGCTAGCATTATGGAGATGGAGTACAAGTTAGCACTTGCCAGGTGAGGGATGGTAGGAGTGGGACTATCAACAGATAGTATGAGGGGACCTGCTATTATGGAAGAGTTCTACGTCCTGATGGTGGTGGCAGTTACATAAATATATTCATGTAATAAAACGACAAAGAAATACACGCACCTGGTACCCCTGTGAACTCGCCGGCTGAGATAGCGTCCTAGTTCCATAAGCTGTAACCACCGGGAAAACTGGATTCCGAACAGAGCACTTCCATGCTCTATCTTTGCAACTTTCTATGACTCTATCATTATCTCAACCAACAAAATGGGTGCAAAGTCAAATGTCTGAGACCTCTTGACAATAAAGCAATGCTTTCTTCTTTTAATCACCTAAAAATTAATTACAGTTTGGACTTTTATAGGGTACTCTGAAGACAAATAAAGATAAAACCATCACTCGTATCTTCATTTCAGATACAGGTATTCCTTTACTGTCCATCTTCACTCCAGCTTTGGCCTTTCAAGTCTCATAGCTTGCGTTTATCTGCACACTTTCCAGTGACCTACCCTTTTCTCCAAAATGACCTCGTCCTCATGTCCTTTTTTTTTTTTATTCCTATGAAACTACACATTCTCTCAGAAAAATTTTAACAAGGTATGACAACCAACTATTAGGTTATCTAATTCCAGTCACTCACAGTGCATATGACGGAATAACCATCAGATGCCTGATGAAGAGTAAATTGAGAAAAAAACAAAACTCCTTAGTCCAAATTAATGCAAGCAACATTGTAAGAAAGCTTATTGCCAGTCGACTTTAAGTCCTTTCCTGCCCATTCCAGCACAAAGTCCCTCTCATTACAAGCCCAGCCAGCTTCAGCAATGTGGTACTTACTTTATAAAATAAACAACCCTATTATAGAATAAACTCACCTTTGCAAAGCACTTCGGTTTACAAAGAACTTTTACACCAGGGCTCTCATTTGATACTCATCAGACTGTAAAAGACATAAAAGCAGGGATCTATTTTCATCCCATTTTAGAGATGAGGTAACTTGGACTCGGTAAAGTACCATCTCGAGTTCATATAGGCAAAAAGTTAAGCTGCAGAATAATTCAGATCTCCTGCTTCCTAACCCTAAACATTCAAAAGGGCCCATCAAACTCAACACTCCATTTCCAATCTGGTAACAGACATCTGATCATAGTAAGCACTAGGAAGATAGAAGGCAAACAGTGATTCAAACTGAACTGTTCTGATCCCATCTAGAGCAGAGGTTCTCAATGTTTGGTCTAATCCTGAGGTCAGTAATGTGATTCCAAATAAAGCTTTCAAAATAGAAAGTCAGAATGCACTTGTAGGTGGCTGATGAAATCAGCAGGCACAACAAAGAAAAGAGAGAATGTTTACTTCAGCAAACCTAACTGCTTTATGCAACTCGCCAAACAAGTATGTGAGGAAAGGAGAGGATCATAGTGCTAGAACCGAGGCGGAATTCAAATAATTTGGATCCCTAGTTCTCCCACATCTTAGAACTAAGAACACCAAAGCAAGGCTCAGAATGGCAACTTCAAAAAAATCATCCATGATAAACTGCTTTTGAATCTAATTCTCCTTCTAATCTCTTCTTTCCAGAGGGAGCAGGGCAGGGTCTTGTCAATCTTTGATCAAAATGTAAGGTTTAAAAAAAAAAAAGAGAGAGAGGCTGGAAAATCAACCACACGAAAGGAAGTAGTTTTGCTGGCAGCAAACAGAAATTAAGAGCAGATGAACCCAGGATTGCTCACTCAATAGAATTGTCCTCACACCAAAAGTTTGAGAACCACACTACCCTACAAATGCACAAAGAGAAAAAGGAATTTTACTGTGAAAAGAAGAAGAGCAGGAAGATGAAACTCATGATCTTAAAGCTGCTAAACATTACATCAACATGTATTATTAATAGCCTATTTTTGTTTTCTCATTCAAAGGACTCTGCAGCTCATGCGGTCCCCTTTCAGGTTACTGCAGGGCAAATAAAGGGAAGCTTCCATAGAGATCTTACCAACACGATACTTCAGTTCTATGATGGTTTCTCCTTCTCTGGTCAGTTCTGTTACTTCACACGTGTAGTTTCCTAAGACGGCGTCACTCCGATCCATCTTCAAAGATGCGATGCCATTCAGTAAGTCAGGTGGTACAATTTTTGCGCTCTTAAACTCACTGCCGGTAGTGAACACTTGAGTTCCATTAAAGACGAGAAAGTCTTTTCCTTTAAATTTCCACTTGACAAACATTTCATTAATGTTCGTCGCCTCCACGTTATTTACAAGGCAGGGAATGACAACTGTTTCATTGCAAATGGTGTATTCTACTGACTTGGTTATGTTAAATGTTAGCTGAGCTGAACCTGGAAAGGAAACAGAAAGTTATTTCACTGTAGATTTCTACACTCGAAGAAATTAGATCTATTACAAGCCCTTCAGATACAGAGCCCTGATTCACCCTTCACTTAACTAAGCAGGACACCTACGGAGAAGACCCAAAAAAAGGAGATAAAAAAGAGAAACAAATTCTTTTAATATTAACATGCACAGCTGGTAGACAATGCTGTAACTTTTCGATAACACAAAATATACATTACCATGCATCTCAGGAATAAATTCAGCAATCATGCTGAAACATGCAGGTGGAGTGCCTGGCTTTGGAAACTTTGAAGCAATCATTACTGCCTACTGCTATATATAGAAAAATACTGTCCTTACCATGAGAAAATTCTGAACAGAAAAACCGAATATTATAGTTGAGCCTCAACTTCTATACATTTCATCCATGCACAACTTGCTAAACTGATAGGATGTTGCATTTCCAAAAACAGGTGATGGGCTTTACTGTTTTTTTAATATAAAAAGTAAATCAGATGAATCACATCACTTCTTTCCAGGAGGATAAAAAGTCTTAGAATGCTAAGCAGAAAAAACATGCTCTGCAGCTATTTTTCTGCTACAATATACAGACAGCAGTAGACATTTTGTATGCAAGTATTACAAAGGATTATATACAACTGAAAGGCATTTTTTTCACCCCCTACATTTCATTGAAACTACAGAACAATTTCCAAATGTATATTACAGGCATCCCTTCCTCCTAGAAATCATAAATCACTCAAAAGAAAGCTAAGGAATCAGTTGAAACCAAAAGCAGATACTGCTAATGTGCAGGGCATATTCTACCAACTCTTCTCCAGTGGACAAACAACCAGTTGCTGCCTCCTGAAAGAACACAGAAAGGATATGCAATCACTCATCTTTCACCCGAAATGCTCAAGAATATGAAGAAACCATCCTAGTCTTCCATATTCTCCCACCGTTTAGCAGCTCTTTTATCATAGTAGTTGAATATTCCCTCAAAAAAAAAAAAAAAAACTAACAAATAATAGATAAAATAGTGACTTTAATAGTTCAGCCTTAATATGTCTTCCTTCTATATACAATAAGAATAAAAATCAGGGACATGGAGTGTTATGAATCCAGCAACATAATTATTATTTAATAAATTCCCACTGAATTAAAAGCAAGGATGCATAGTAGATAGAACATGAATGAGACAATGCTCAGAGAGTGAGTACAAATCCCCTCACTGTTACTTCTCAGTAGGCGAGCTTAAGGAATTTGTTTAGCTTTTCTCTGCCTCGGTTTACTCTCTGTAAGGAAGAGGATAAAACAAACACTGGATGACATCCTAGAACTGTAGAGTGTATCAAAGGAGGAAATGTATGGGGCAAGTGGGCTAAATGATACTGTTATATATATATAGAGAGAGGGGATACTGGGAAAAGTAGGGAACAACGCCTTTTTATGGAATGAACTATACCTTCTCTGACTGGCAGGTCCAGATTGTTCTGTTTCTGGGAAATTTCAGTCTGAATTAACCTTGTGGATTTCCACAGCTCGCCTCTTCTCTACAGTTCTACCACCCAAATATTAGGAAGCCCCAGGCCACACTTGAATTGCATTCTTCAAAACCATGGAGCTGTGAATGACTTCCCATGAGGAAGAAGCAGTGGGGGGGAAGAGACAGGAGAGAAGGTGGTGGATGATGCTGGAATCAGAAAGGAAGGCAGGAGTCACAAAATGTGATCGCTTCTGGAACAGGCAAAGAAGTTACTGTTGGTGTTCCTTCAACGAATGGAGTGCTGGGAACTGCCAAGCAGATTCTTTGGGAATTTCAGATCTGATAGGCTCCTGGGCCTTTTGCTGTGCTTGACAATGCTATTTGATAATTTTGTGAGTTGTATAAAATTGATGGTAATGTAAATGATTCGTGTCCATAGAGAAGATACAAAAAACTTAGTTCTGCAACTAATTTCCACCTGGTAGAAGAGAGGATTTCAAAAAATTAGATTTTTATCGCCCTGAGGATACAGACCAATTTTGCATCTTTTAGAAATTCATTTCTGCCTTCCTGATTGCCTATAAATGTGTCTGTTCTTCCAATTTTCTTTTTAAAACCAAGATGATTTTTACCATCTTGCTGGTTTGAGCACGAGTTAATTTGCGAAATAAAATCTTTGACATGTGTTCATTTCGTATTTGCTTGAGTAAAAATTTTACCTTCAAAAATGTATCCTTTAATGAAAGAGGTATAAGGAAAGGTCAGTTCTCCTGGCAAACTTTTTTGAAGGATCTGTGTAATAATATGTGAGCCAGAAACACTCTTCCATTTCATATTTTATGTTTAGAGAGTAGATTTTTAAAGAAAACAGAAAATACTAATTGCACCACGTTATTTGTTGTAATAAAAAAAATTTCTATGGCTGAAACAATTTCAGGAGAATAAATACTGCCAATAAAACTCAAAGTAAAACTGACCTGGATGAGCCATAACTTAAATAACCCTGGCATTAATAATCAATATATAAGGGTCCAGTAATATCACCTCACCAGCTTTAAGTTAACCAGAATGCCATCCCCTGCAAACGTTTATTTTAATACTATCAAATACTGCAGTCAAAATGATCTGATTTGGATTTTCTCTCTCTTGCCTACTGCCTTCTGATAAAACAGCAAAGACTTAAACTATAGAGAGCAAATAAAGGAACATATAATATGAATAAGAAAGTTGTGAATAATCAGGTTATGCCTATCACAGTCTAAATCACAAAGGAACTGAAAAATATAACCATCGGTAATGGCAGAGTTACAGATGAACACATGAAATGGGACCATCATTTCATATATAATGTCAAAATATTGGACCTTACAACTTCTGTGAACACTGAACCCCAACTCAACCATCTTACACCCCAGTCCTAAGAATGACCACCTAGTTCCATCCCAGGTAAGATCCATACACTAGTCAGAGCATATAAGCCTCTAGAAATTTTAAAATGTAGCACACATTTATTGAGAAGCACTTGATGTGACAGGTTGTGATAGAATGTGGGGATGCACTGAGGAAAGCCATGTAGGCATAGAGTAGAAATTTACACGAGACTTTTTATAACACAAGGTCACGACTGCTAGCCTTCCTGCACCGACAAAAAGCTCTGGATAGGCGGGAGAGTAATCGGTGCTACCTAAGTCTAAGAAAATTTTCATTGCTTCTAGGAAAATAACCAAGGACTGTCCAAGTTCCAGTTCACTTCCTTTTTTTAATTTTGACCTTTTCTATGTAAATTTTCTCTTCTTTGTAAAAACTCCTCTATCGTGGTTCTCTTTTTGCAAGCGCTTGTACTATAGCCTCCAAAAGCATCTTCTCCCCATCCCTATTCTTCATTTAAATTGAGTATTTCAGGTGAAAATTTTCTGATAAATGTATCTGCAACCCTACCGATCCTCACCTCTTCCCCGAGAAATGAATCCCTTCAGAAAGTGGGCTTCCACCTCTGCTTCCATGTTCATCCATCTCCTTGAGGACTTTTCCTCGTTGATTTTCTTTCTTACATCCCTTGATTCCATGAATATAGGTTTCCAAAAACGAAAGTTTCGAATGTTTGCCTATGTGTCAACTTTTACTAAATCCCTTACTCTTGTCTTTTTCTAGCACCATAAACCAATCATCTGAATGTGCTTCTTCACCTATTCACTTAATTTTTAAATCTCAGCTGCCTGGCCTCCACCTCTCTCTACCACACCGCCTGCTAGAAGAGCTCTTGCCAAAGTTACCAATAAACCCTTGGGAAAAATGGAATGCCCATGGTTCCTTTTCTAGATGGACTTCTCTTTGGTTCTTGAGCCCATATGTAGCTCTTTTCTGCTCTTGTCCCTTGGCCTCTGTGATCACCTCTTGATTCTGCATGTCCTCTTACGGTGTCCACCCCATGCAGGCCTTCTTTCTCTATTGAAATCTACTTCTCGACACACAATAGTTATCACCGTTCTTCAGAGCCTGCAGTATCCCCTCCCCCTTCCCCCTGCCCTGCACTCCCTGGGGCTAATATTTTCCATTACTCAGTGGTTGTAACTACCTACACACTTTTTATTTAAATAGGAACCACTCTTCCCCTTAATTGCATGCTTTGGAAAGTCTGTTGTGCATTTCCATTTGGATGTAGTACAGTTACTTCAACATCATCATGTTCAAACACCTATCTACCCTTTCTCTGCTCTCAAATCCTCACCACTCTAAAGTTCTTCTAGTATCTACCAGTCTGCCAGAGTTGGACCTAAGAATCATGCTGGATTAGCCATGGAGAATTCTTGGAAGACTCAGCGTATTAGTTCCTAAACCCATAGTGTATGTAGGCATGAATAAGACATCCACCACTGAGCCCTGGAACTAATGCTCTCTCCTTCAAACTAGCTGCCTGCGTCTCGTCTCAATGCTCCCCCATCCCAACCCCACTGTATTTTCCACAGTTCCCAAAATAACTGTTCTAAATGCAAATGTGCACTCTTTTGCCTAATATACTTTAACAACACCCTCCCCCTTTTTCGAGCTAAATTCGAAGTATATTAGCATGGAATACAAACAAGGTCCTTTCAAGATCCTGTCCTGTCCCGTCTCCTGTACTCCCTCATTTCCAAACTGCGTTCCAACCATAATGACCTTCTTGCAGGCCCATGAATGTCCAAATATACTTCCATCTCCAGGCCTTTACACATGCTCAGCTCCCAGCCTGGAGAGGCACATCCCCTTCACTGGGTGGAGAGGTAAGAGTAAGGGCTCACACCTAGCGCTTCTGAGTTGTATTAGCTTAGGCAACTGACTTAAGCTCTGTAACACTGTTTCCCCATCAATAACACGTGATAGTGATAACGTATATATGTATATGTGTGTGTGTATATATATATATATTTTTTTTTTCACAGAGATTTTATTGAGATTTACTATGATGTTGTTACTGACAAGTCTTCCACATTCACAGCAAATGCTCCATAAATGGCAGGTATACTTTGCTAACTATGGCTTTCCCTGCTAAACCACTGTTAAGATACTCAACCCTATTCCCTTTCCCTACCACTCCTCAATGGCATCCAACACTTATTGCCTGCCTGTCCTCTGGTTCAGGCATCGTCACTGCACTATCAAGTCTTGTAAGTGCGGCTTTTCTTAACTGATCTTTCCACTGGGTTCAAAAGGCAGAAAGGCAAAGGACCTTGTCTACACTTGGGAGTTTTATGGATTGAGCCCAGTATCCGGCAAGTAGGACTCAACACCTTCTTATGAAGGCAAAATATTTCAAGCATAAATCCTACCCCAAAGAGGAAAATCTAGGAATTATGTCAGAAAGGATTTATACCTCTTCTATATTTCAATATAATTGTCTACTGCTTCTCACTTCCATAGACCTGACGCTGTTACATATTTTAATGGAAAATTTCAGGCAAGTCAGTTGGATGGAAGTTTCTTAAAAATGACATGAATGCAGCACACCCTAGTAGAGTAGCTGTTAGGTCAATCACCTCTGAAGGATCCCAGTCACATACCTCTGGGTTTGGGCCCCAGGTCCAGGGGGAAACAACCAGTGTGACAACTAAAATGAAAATAAAATAAAGTGCTTCTTCCTCCTCTCTTCCTGCCTGTCTGCCTACTTGCCTTCATTCCTGCCTGTGCCTTTCCTTAAAAAAAAAAAAAAAAAATTACAAAATGGTATCTAAGAACAATCTTCCTAGAGGGTGTTGCTTACACTGGGTCTTCAGGAATGAGTAGGAAAGTTATGGGGAAGGAAGGGCTTTTTCAGGCAGAGTAAGCAACACGTAGAGAGGAATAAAGAAAGTGAGTAACTGGAAGCAAAAGATTGCTCAACTGAGCTCTCGGAAAAGAGGTTGGAAAATATTATACAGGCTTTCTTCAATGTCATTATGAGGGGTTTGGTAATAGAAGCAATAGCAAACCCCTCGCATTCATTTCAATTTAAAAAATAGTAAGACTGTTTGCAGGATGAATTGGGGACAGGAAGGGAGATGAGAAAGGAAGAACCATAAAGTTTCACTGCTATAGTCCAGGTCAATGAAAACTGGAGAAAAGTCCAAAAAATTACAGTAAACAACAAAGAAGCAATGTAAGTCAGACGTGTGAAGTGCAGGAGAAGAAAGAAGTATCAAAGTTGTTATCAACAGTGTATGTGGTCTTTGTTTTGTGCTGACAGCGCTCTTGCAAGCACAGTGAAAGTGCCTAAAACCGTTCTTTCTGCAAGAAATGTGGCAGCATCAACCCCCAAAGTACCACAGGATAAAAAGGGTAAGGATTCGCTGTACACACAGGGACAGCAGCGTTATGACAGGAAGCAGGGTGGCTACGGTGGGCAGATGAAGTCACTTTTCCGGAAAGAGGCAAAACCTACCAAGAAGGTTGTACTGAGGCTGGAATGTGCTGAGCCGAACTGCAGAGCTAAGAGAATGTGGGCTAGTAAGAGATGCAAACATTTTGAACTGGGAGGAGAAAAGAAAAGAAAGGGCCCAGTGACTGAGTTCTAAACTTCATCTTTTGTTTCATTATGAAGACAATACAAGTTTGAGGTAAGAGTCAAAAAAAAAAAAAAAAAGGGTAGTGTATGATGTGTATGTGATTAGATTATAGATTAATGAGAGAGATTTAGGAGCTGTGGGGAGAGAATATTACTTAGTAGACTGTGTATGAAAAGACCTGTGGGACAATACAGGGGAGACAGTCAGTAGCTCCCAGGAGATGTGGATCATTATTTGAGAAGGAATGCCAGAGTTACAAAGACCTGGAAACCACCAAGAATATAGCAGGTAATTAAAACCGTGAGCATAAAGGTGACCGCTCAAAGTCCTTGCGAAACAAACAGAGCAGGTGCCAGAGAATAAAATGGGCAAAACCAATATTTATGTAGAGGGTAATGAAAGAGAAACCAACAAAGTGAGCAAAAGAAGTGAGAGAGGTGAGGCAGCAAAGAATAACGCTGCACACACCAAGGGAGGGACACTAAGTGGAAAGAGTGAAAACAGGCTCTAGATTGAAAATGATTTCATTAGCTTCTTCAGCTTCAGCATTATCAATAGACTAATGGGATCAAAAGTCAAGATTGCAGTGTGGAAGTAAATGGGAGGGGAGAAAGAAGAAGCAGTGATTCTCTTTCAATAAATGCGGTAGTATAAGAAAGCGGAAAGCCAATAACACGGGGTGAGGAGGCAGGGACAGAGCAAGAATTTGGGGTTCTCTTTTATTTGTCTTTAAATTGGGGTAAGACTTGAACATGTCTGCAACTGGGGTGAATGAGCCATTGGGCAGGTCTCTTAGATGATGGAAGTGAACAGGTGGTCCTAGCCTTGGAAAGGTGAAAAGGTTTGCAGGTGAAGAATGAAATGAGGTTGCTTATATAGTATACAGAAGTTTATTAATGGTGACAGGGAAGTTGGATCGAAGTAGGAAGTTAATTATCTGCTTGGAAAGGCATTTCAGAAATGGGCTAAGAAGTCCCAGTCCTCACTAAGGTAAATGCTGCTGAGGTCCTGATAAAGATACCTGCCAGAAGGGAATTCTACCACTTTTGACCATCTGACATAGCCCCTAGTAAGAAAAAACGGGAGTCTCAAATGGAATCAGGTTAGGATTAAGGACAAAAAGGAGGATTTAGTCAGATTTCTCCTCAACATATACCAAATATGTTCTGGGGTAAAAAGGGTGTTCATGAGTTGACTAGTTCTGACTCAAAGTAATCCCCCAACTATATTTCAAAGAGGACTTCCAAGAATGGACATGGGTGACCTAGAAATACAGGGGACAGGGACGTTTAAAGTCAGTAGCATCCAGAATTACAGTCATATCAAGCACTTAAAATATACCACTGAGGGATAAAAACAAAAAAATCCCCACTCTCTGTAAACTACGAGTTAAGTTACCAAGAGGATGCAGTCTGAAATGTGTCTCCATGCCCACAAGGCACTTGCAAAGTGCTAAGAACATAGTATACGCTCATACTTGTTTGAAACAGAAAAGGCAATTTGACAATACATTCACTTGCCAAATCCCTTGGCTTTAAAATACATAGGCTATATGTTCAAACATGCATATTCATTCTCCTAATCGAAATCTCAAACTCTGAGGCTGACCAAATACCTGAGTCTTTTGCAACTGGCCCATGGATATGGGATGAAATATTCAGAAGAGGGTGTGGTTTCTAATTCCTGTTTCAGCTCCAAGCAACCAGAAAGAGGAAAAATCCAGGTTCCATTGTCTTAGTCTAGGTGTACTAGAATCAAATATCCTGACTGCACTATTTTTTTTTTTAACTTCAGAACTATAATGAGTTTAGCAAAACTGATCCTACATTATTATTCCTTGTTCTTTTATCATATAAGAAATATCTGCATTAGTACACAAAGTGAAAGCAGCTTTCTAACAGCCCAAGAGTGCATTCTATCAGGCTGAGACTGCGAGATATAAAAATAAAGAAATGTGTATCTTGTATGATAAAAAGCTATGACAGCAGAAGCCTCAAAGATGGGTGAGAGGCTAAGATGACAATTATGACATAAAAGGAATATTTATATATTTGTAAATGCCTAGAATAGCTATAGGTGAATTAACATTAAGGAATGCGAGCTTAGTTTTAATACCATGAGTGAATATTTTGTATATAGAGTATTTATCATTTTTGAAAAAAACACCTATTTTTCATCTCTAGAACCTGGCCTTTCAAATCTCCATTAACAACTCAGTGGCAAAGATAAACATCTGCCAAAATACAGATGACAGCATGAGCAAATGTCCTAATGGTAGGCATTTAGTGTAATGCTTTAACATATTGCCTCTAGACTGCTGGGGCGGCCCCATAAATAAGCACTTTTAAATAGGCATTTACTTCCTTAAAATGGCAACTTAGGTTTAAAGTAATATATTCCATTGGAGAAAAAAAAAAAAAAAAAGAAACAAAAACATTTTCATTGAAGCATGCCGAGTTATTACCAGACTTAGACCATAAAAAATGTTTTACATGTAATCACGAGTGCCCTTGATTTTAAAAACTCACTTTGAACCAAACAAAATCAGTCAGCCCCTGGAAAGGCAGTTTCTATCTGTCACTGTCAATATTTGAGTAAGGTTTTATTTACCAGTTAGCAAAATCCCACTGAAACTGTTAATGTGCTTTTTAAACAAAGTATAATTGGACATGGGGGGGGGGGGGAGAAGAGGTAGGGAGCACTCTAATTTATTCTGCATCTTGTAAGCCAATCCAGGGGCTAACAATTTGCCGGTAATTAGATGGCAAGGGCATTTTAGGAAACTTCCTTTACTACAAAGGTCAACTGAAACTGTAGAGGCTACCAGAAAATAATGGCCTTTGATTACCAGTCATTTATAAAGAAACCGAAAATAAAATCTAACTGCAGTACAAATAAATGTACAAAATCCCTGGTTTTCTGACTCCTTCCAGATTCTAAATTGGGCTTCCTAAATACCTTATTTCACGTTCTGTTAACACATGCCCTTTTACAATTACATATGAAAAACACAAACAAATCCACTATATCTTTAAGACCAACCGTAGATTATATTCAACATTTAACAAAACTCAAATGCACAATGCCTCTTTTTTTTTTTTTCAGGTTATTATGAACTAACTACAATAAAATGCCATCAATTCTGAATTCTATGACTCTGTAGGGATCTGAGCACATTAACAGTGCATGTAAATGAGGGCTACTTACATGTGATCTTAACTCTCAGTAAAGGAGGCCTAATAGAATCCGAAGCCTCAAAGTACCTTTCCTGCAGTTCTTTCTACTCTACTTGAAAATAGGACTCCTGTTTTTAAGACCATTCATGATTTAGACTTTTTACTCTTCAAACTGGATGTCAAAGGTCTGAATTGGTGATATGTACTAAAAATTCACAATCTGGTTCAGTGGGAAGGCTTTCTGATCATACAACAGGTTTCTAAGAGCGGTATGATTTCAACTATAATGACAGCAATGGAAATAACACATTAACGACAGGACCCACTGCCTTATCTCGTATCAATCCTTTAGATAACGGAGATAATGCCTATGAACAGCTCCCAAACCCCCAAAATGTTTCAGAGGGCGGAGAAAGTGGTTAAGTAGGCATTTAGGAGCATCTCGAAAAAAGCTCAGTCACAATCCGGTCTGCACAACACAGGGTGACGAACCATTGACAATCCAATCGAGTTAGCCTTGTAGGATTACACGTAACAATTGCTTATTACTGTTACTCAAACTGAATTCGGAATCTTACAAAAGTTCACACAAGGTTCTATACCTGTGAAACGTGACCGGCTGTGGACAGCCATGACCATTCCTTCCTCAAATTTTACCAAAAGCGGAATGGATTC